>JAGXJF010002518.1:0-35173 GCA_019208055.1 Stipa capillata
GTCCTCCACAGTGACGACGCAGCTGGACATTAGCTCAGGCGTCTAGAATGCCTCGAGAGCCGCCTCAGCTGGGTCCGCCAGCGTCCGGAGTTGGAGCGCCGCTTTCCTCGCCTGCTCCTCCAGTTTTGGGCAAGCTTCTGGGTACGAATAATTAAAAGGAAACTGACAAGGAAATGTGCGAAGGAAGATGGCAAAGGACTCTGAGGCTTACCGAGCAGAGTCTCGTTGGCTTTCTTAAGGTGCCCCATGAGCTCCGCCTCGCACTTCTCCCACTCGACGATGGCTGCCGCGTGTCGGTTCTATGAGTAGAGGCCGTCGACCTGCCCCTGGAGCTTGCGGTTCATGGCCTTCAGCTTTTCGTACTGCTCCGCTATCTGCTGGTGCTCTGATTGCAGCAAGGTGGCGGTCTTCATATTCTCGCGAGCCTTCTTCAGCTCATCGTGATACTCGGCCACCTTGGCGTCGAGCATCTCTTTCGCCCTCTCCATCGAGATGGATGCCTTCAATTTATCTCGAAGGCGGGCATTTTTGGCCTCGGCATCTGCCGACTCAAAAGGATTAAAATCAACAAAATCTCAAAAGCAAACAGCTACTATGATTCGGATACTTACTCCCTGCGGCAGTGAGGGCAGCAACGCGGTTAGTGGCCCTTGCACCGCCGCCAGGTCTTTCGTGCTGCAGCTCGGCAGTGTAAGCAGCGGCGCGGGAACAAGGCCGCTGGATGGACCAGGTGCCGTTTCTTTGGTCGCGGGCGAGGGAGCCGGCACAAGGCTACGCTCCACCACCGGGGAAGACTCGGTGGTGAGCTAGCCCTTGGCCCTGTCTGCCGGCTCCAAGGAGTCGGCGCCGGTCGCGGCCGCCGGCTCCGTTGTCGCTTCGCAAGCGGGAGTCGACGGGGGCTGCGGGTCGGTAGCCGGAGCCGCGGCTGGCCCGGCACCCACGCTCGGCTCCAGCGCCTCCACCACGGGCGCAGCCGCAGCCGGAGGCACGGCTGACCCGGCTCCCACGCCCAACTCCAGTGCCACCGCCACGGGCGCGGTGGGCGTCTGTGCGCTGGGCGCAGTCGCAGTTGGAGTTGAGGAAGCCGACTCCGACGGCGGGATTGGAGTCGGTCCCGTGGACGTGCCGGGCTGGAAGCCTCCTCTGTCGGAGAGCTTCCTTTGGACTCTGCAATGTCGAAGACCCAAACCGATTTCAGCGAACCACCTTCTTCTTCGGCAAAATAAAAGGAGGTGTACCTGGTGGTCGTGGGGACCACTTTCTTCTTTGGCTTCCCCGGGGCGGACGGACCCCCAGAGGAGCTGGCGGACGCCGACTGGGGCACAGTCAGTTTGGCGGCGGAAACGGCAGCTTGAACCGTGGGGCTGGCGGATTCGGCCCGCGCACGCTTAGCGACCGACTCTGCCTGAGCCGACTCCGCCTTAGTCTGCGAGGCCCTGGAGCTGGAGGCATCGTCCGTTCGCATCCGTTTGAAAGTTAGAGGGGCCTCCTCAGATTCATCTTCCGAGTCGGCCGGACCTCGCCCCCGCCCCGGGTCCTCGCCCTCAGGGGTTTCTTCGTCGACCTCCACGTCGTCCAAAGCCTCCAGAGCCGGGTTTTGCTCGGGGAGGGGCGGCATGGAGTTCAAATTAAGCAGAGTCTGCAACGACAAGGACTCGGTTTCAGAAGAAATGAAGGAACAAAAATGTAAAGAATCCGACTCAGAAGATGAAATACTTACAGTCGGCGGGGGTTTGGCGGTAGAGTAGGGCACCACATGCGGTGCCCTGGTGAGACCGGTTCGCTCCTTGGTCAGGTTCTTCAGGAGCTCCATGAAGTGCCAGTCTGATAGCTCCCTCGCCGACACCCTGGTCAAGTCGGACGCACCCGAGTACTCCCACATCGCGTGCACCCTAGCCTGCATCGGCTGGATCCGCCGACTCAACCAAGTAACGATGAGGTCGACTCCAGTAAGCCCCTTGTCCTGGAGCCGCTGGATCCTCCCCGTGAGGCACTCGACCTCGGGCATCTCCGCGCTGGAAGGCTTGGCGCCCCAGCGCTTTTGCCACACCGGGGGACCCGCGACGTACTTCGGCAGCCCCTCCTGTGCAGTCGGTGTGCGCTCATCGAGGCAGTAAAACCACCTGTCTTGCCACTTCCACACGGTGTGGGGCACTCACTAGGGGCTCTTACCCGGAGCACTCTCCTAGGTCACTCGCCCAGGTCACTCACCCTAGGCACTCACCCGGGTCACTTGCCCAGGGAGGTCTTCATCGTGCTGCACGGGTGTGTGACCTCCCTCGTATGTGTGTCATTGTCGCAATCGCTGCGCGCCTTGCCTGAACCTCCAACATCCTTGTCGCCTCCAACATCCCTGTCGGGGAGTAGGGAGAAAATAATGGTGCTATGTTGGACGAAGGGTGAAAAGGCCGTACCGATAATTGCGTCGATTCGGGGTGGTACGGGGACCCTTCCTACAAAGTAGCCCTTGCTGCTTCGGACGGTCAGAAAGTGCCTATCTGGAACAACGCTTTAATCCATTAGGATGGACGCGCCATCCAGATGGATGCACCCCAGTGTGCGGTGACTGCTCCGTCATCGCTCTGGCATTTGTTATCATCTGGCTTTGTCTTTCGTAGATCGGGGCTGTCTGAACACTTCAATTTTCTTGGATATCCGGGTCAGGGCAGCATGGCGAGGCGGGCTCAGCGGCAAGTTGTGTGGCCACCCCGCCCAGCCCGGGCCATGTTGGCGCCACCTGCTCATCAAGGTGACCATGGGGTGCTCAGCCGGCAGGTAAGGTGTGGTGTGGGGAACCCAATAGGTGCGGTGCAGCTGCGAGGTGAAAGGGCACCCCATCCTACCCGGGCCTCGATGACGCGGCACGCGGGGGCGTGCGGGTTTTGACACCATGTGCGAGGTGTTTGCCTTGGACGAGTTGTCGCGTGGGGGCGAGGTGGTCATCCGTGGATGAGGTGCTCGCACGCAGGCCAATTGTCACGTGCCGGAGAGGTGGTCGCCACGGGCAAGTTGCTGCGAGTGGGATGAGTTGGTCTTGCACCAACAAGTTGCCGCGAGCAGGATGCATTGGTCACGCGCCAACGAGTTGTCACACGCGGGCGAGGTGGTCGACGTAGTGAGGTGATCATCGTGGGCAAGTTGTCGTCTGCGGGAGACTTGTCACGCACAGGGGAGGTGGTCGCACGTGGCGCTTGCGGACGAGGCGGTTAACGTGTGAGGCGTTTCTGAGAAGTGCGACACACGGCTGCTCACGTCTTTCATCTCGCCTTCGCATCTCCATCAACTCCGTACGTTAGCGTCACTAACTCTCCCTCCCGTTTGCAGCAATGAAGAATAATCTCTTTTCCATTATTTGTGCGCTGCCATTATGCCCTTTTGCGACTTAAAGTTGAATCTGGTATGCTTAGCGGATATGTTTTTAACTCATGTGGTGTTAGTTGCTGGTCATATTTGTGTAGATGTAACATTGTTATTTAATCTGTTATGTAATTTTGGAATTAAATTAATCTCAAGCCGTGCATTATTTCCAAGAATAAATTGTTGATTAATGTTCTACACATTCAATTGCTTTCAGAAGATGAGGTAGGGGAAACAAGAATGTGTCATATGAGAAATATATAAAATAAGGAATATTTTCTATGCAAACTACTCCAACCGTTCAATATTTGTGGTTATTGTAGTTTTAATTCTCAGTGTATTGCACCAATTCTGTAATTTAATTGTCTGACAGAGGAGGAGCGGGGATGATCTGATTCAGCTGTTCCCGTTCTTGACTTGCTTCAAAGTGCACAGCTAACAACATCCCGGGTTTTTCTACAGTTATTATCCCCCTAGCTGGCATTTAAAGCATCATCAAAAGGTCTCGCTCTGAGAAAAAAAGGAGCAAGACAGTTTTTGCCACGTACTGGTTGTTTCTGTGTTACTTTGAGAGAGATCAGAGAACTTGTATAATCGATTTTGTTAATTTGTGTGACAACTCACGTTACACTGTTATGAAATTTAAAAATGTGAAGTTGTTGTTATTTCTACAGTGATGTTATGGAATTCTTATACAACATTTGCAAACGACTAAATTTTGTGTTAAGCTGGGTTTTTGTTAATTTTCGTTCATAGTAAAGGACAAGGTGTCACGCTGAAAGGATAAGGTGTCACGCTGAGGGTTAAGGCATGTACGGTACACTGTTATGAAATTTAAAGAGTAGATTTCATAAAATTATACGTTTAATCTAGAAACAATCATAAAACTAGAGATTTAAAGAGCTACATATTGTGGAACAATTTTATCACAGAACTATAGGTTTTTGAGTGCACTAAATCTAGTCTCACCACCTATGCTCAGAAGGCAGCCTCTCGAAATCGTGCGCCTTGAAGCAACCGATGATCATTTGGATTCTCTTAAGCGTGCTCTTTCTAACAATGTGAGCGGCAAAAGGTTCTTAATTGTCCTTGATGACATATTAGATGGTGCACTGAAGGAAAATGGGCAGTGCTGGAAGAGGTTTTGTGCACCTCTTATAAATGTGCTACAGGCAAGTATGACGCTGGTCACTACTAGACTTCCAAAGGTTGCTCATGGAGTGAGCGCAATGGAGCCCTTCACGTTGGATGGTTTGAACCATGATGTATTTTGGAATTTCTTCAAAATATGCTCGGGATCACCGCTACACATTGGAGTACAAGTTGACAGAGTAGGCTCTACTTTACTCTGCCTTTTTGAATGCCAATGGATGTTGATGATAACGGGGGTTCGCGATCTTTCGATGAGAAGGATAATTTCCATTTGGGGGAGACAACTCTCACAATTCGGCTGTAACTGTACAACTACTTTGCAATTGCTAAACCAACTTCATGACGTTATCGATCTTGCCAGAAGGACAATTGACCTGACTACGAAGGTCTTTTCCCGCGAGCAATTGAATAAGAAGCAAGAAAATAGTAATAAGTAATCTGAAATTGTAGATAAGAATTATGGACAAAATTTTATCAAAGTGTTGGGATGCCGAAAACTTATTGTTAAACTAGCCGAACAGGAGAAACAAGAAAGTTTTCACATGTCAAAAAAACAATCTAACAAAACCGAAGTCTAAAGAGGGTTACCTAGAGGGGTAAAAAACAAGGAGAGGAGGATATCGGTTAAGGAGGTGGGCTTGGGCAAAATTTAAGTGAATTCCCTCGTGTACTCTATGTGGGTTTTGGTTTACATGGGCTAAACCTAATTTTAAAGGTGGCGCAGCACCATATCAAAAAAATAACTCTTTTAAATACTTTCTAAGTACTCATGGCCGAAATATTGGATGTGGACTCATATGAGTCTCAGCCATGCTTCATAAAATCATCACGGTGACTTCAAAGTGTTGTAGTACACTACCTCAAGAAAAACCTACACTGACGGGCGAAAAACGGCCTTCGCTGACGGGTTCGGAGACCGTTAGTAAGCTCCTGTCAGTGGAAGTAGAACTTCCACTGATGGGCTCCCCGCCCGTCAGTAGAGATAGATTTTCACTGACGGGTGTATTCGAACCGTCAGTGAAAAGCCTTCCAGCGCTGCCCGGGCGGCATCCTGAGATAGATTTTCACTGACGGGCAGGGGACTTCCACCCGTCAGCAGTAGCTATTTCCGCCGACGGGTACATAACCTGTGCCCGTCAGTGGAAGTATTATCAAACTTTTTTAAAAACATATCTGAATAGACAATATGAAGCATATGTAGCAATTAATATCACAAATATTAAGTACATACATAAGCTAGTTTACAACGAATTAAAACGACAAACAAATGAATTTAACAATGTTTATTTTCACTAGCCCTACTCTAGGTCTATGATGCTTGGCAAGTACTTACAGGGCGGCGGTAAGCAGGTAATTGGACTCTCGCGTAGAAATCACCGCTTGGCCGAATGACTTCGTTGTTGATAATGTACGCGAAAGTCTTCTGGATGTAGACAAAGTCCTTCCTCCAGTCGTACTTATCGTTGGCCAGGTCTTGTATGAAATTATTGAATTGATCATGGCTCCATTGCGGGTTGTGGGATATGACGAACGCGTCTATGTGAGCGTAGACGTAGTACCCACATGTCACACTACCTTCCGGCTGTTGCCTGCAAGGGAAGTTGAATTTGTGGATCAGTTTTTTGCTCTTGCATTCTGCTCCTCCCCCTTGCAAGTTGTATTCCCAAAAAACGGCTTCCAGAACTACCTGAATTCCTGAGTAGTCTCGCTTGGCACTTCTTTGGGAATCAAAATAGTATATCATTCTTGAAGGCTTGTGGATGACAATGAGTATCTAGTGGTCGCTGCGTAAAAGGTAACAAATGAATATAAACAGACGGGGATATGTACTTAAGAAAATTAAGCAAACTAGGCACGGTAGTAAGTAACTTACGGGGGGGTTGTAGGGCATGAGTACGTAGTCCTTGTCCTTATGGTATATCAATGACTCAGTGACGAAATTTATTATGACCGGCTTCGCTTCTCGTACATAGTAGTCGTTCATGATGACCGGATCCATTATTCCAAAAGCGCAGTTGGGCAGACGCTTACACTCTTGGGCTTGGTGAAGCGCCCATAGCCTGACGAGCATGGTGTCGAGCCGGAAGAGGTTGAACAACATAAAGATATCTTCAAAATTGATGTCAAAGGTGTTATGCTGTCTGTCCAGGAAGAAACCGTAATCTTTTGGCACCTCGACCTTAAAGTATAGTTCATAATCATCCCGATTCCGTGACCTCATCATGATTGTGTCATGGAGAAGTTTCATCTGTGTGGGCAACCTCTGCACCTCGTCATCTGGGAGCAAGGGCTCACCTGCCTCGTACACTACTTGTCGAAGCTTTTTGACAGTTTCAACAGATGTCTGGAAGGATAAGGCTTTTTTCTTGCTTTCTTTGCTTGCCTCCTTCGCAGCGGTGCCGCCCCGTTTGTGTGCTCTTTTTCTTTTCCTCTCCGGCTCTGGAGAGGAGGCCCTCTTGCCTCCCGTCAACACTTCGCCCACTGCGGCATTGAGCATGCTTGGAGATAAGACCTTCTTTCCTGCTGTCTTCGGGTCATGGTTGATGCACTAGGAGAGGACACCCCGAGGATAATTATCTGTGACTTTGGCCCCAGGATGTAGTATCCTTTGCAGTCTCCTAGCTTTGTGACATCCTCTTCAGGGGTAACAGGGACTGCGATGTCACTGAACTCGGCGACGACGCAATCCACCTGCACCCTCGCCATGTGGGAAGGTATAGCAGCGTTGTGGCATGTCACGCCCCCTACTATTGGGAAGACTAGGCCGTGTGCAACCGTCTTTTTCACGCCGGGCAAAGGGATAGTGAGGTGGCATTTTGTGGGGCCCTGCATAATAACAATGTGTCGTACATACTTGTTATCCGCACAATGTTGTGAATTAGAGCCCTCATACAAGTGATTCATGGTGGCGACGAAGCTTACAGTGATGTCTTCGACGGGACTTGGCGACTCGGGGGCGACGTCGGAGGCTGAGGCACAGCTACTCCATCCAGTAGAATAGGAGCCCTGATGTCCATGAGGATGCACAGGTGGACGAGATGCATCGTGGGCGTCGTAGCCTCTAGACTCTAAAGATTGTTGTGCCGCCAGCTTGCCAGCCTCCTGGGCTGCCCTTATCATCTCTTGCATAAGAGATGTTTGCCTTCCTCTCCTCCTCTGGCGGGCAGCCTCATGGTCTTGAGGAAAGACTTCGTCCCATATAGCCCCGCTCCCGATCCCTTGGACATGCTCTGTCTTCTCCCTCGTTCCTAGAGCCTTCGAGAGATGGTCTTCCCACCTCTCACTATGGACGGAGTCCTAGGAGCTCTCAGGCTGCTGGGACAGCTGTCTCTACAAGGGAAATGGCACAAGGTACGGGCCGTTAGCGTATTGGAAGCACAATAGTGTATTTCAAGAAGACATTGGGTTTAGATTATACTAAACATTTGGAAACCGCCTGAAGCTCGGGGTCCGTGATAATTGGTGACCCAGTAGCTGGGTCAGAAACTGTGTGCGCCCTCATCCAAATCTAGGCATGTTCCTGCTCGATATCGGTGAAATGAACCGGTTTGCCAGCCGCTATCAGCGCGGCATCCTCTTTGGCCCAGATCAGTCTCTTCCCTGGAACACCTCGGCTGCCAAGGTGGTGGGGGGAATTTGTTCTTTGTGCGCAGCTCCTTCCCCCGGCAACTCTTCTCCTTGAATGCGTCACTCTTCTTGTCAGCAACGAACTCCTCCCAGTGTTTGAGTTCTATCTTTGGCCATTTAGTTTTAATTGCAGTTTTGAAATCGGCGTCTAGCAGCTTTGTTGCTTCATATTGCCATGTCCTTAGCACAGCACACATGATGCTATCGGCTTTCTTCTTCACTCTTTCCTTGTCAGCCTCTGGGATAGCATACTTATCCCACAGCTTGTCGAACAGGACCTTTTTCTGGGTGTCGGTCATTTTCTTGAAGTCCCGGCATGTGATCCTGACATGCTCACGGACAATGCACCCACAAGTATTGCCGAACGACCTCGCAGCCTTCTTGGGACTTGCAGGAACACCTGTTACACCGACTCGAGTGACGACGAATGTCTCGTTCGTCAGCTGGTTGCCACCTCTAGGGTTGTACCGTCTCTTCGGCTTCGATGGTGCTACTGACGACGGCTCCGGCGCCTCCTGTTCTTCCGATCTGGACTCGCTAGACCGAGAATCGTCAGACGAGCCAGACACACTCTCTTCATCTCGCGCCGTGGGAGGTGCAGGTGCTGAAGGTACATTCTCCGGCTCGATGGCAGGTTCACTGGCCAGCTCGGGGGCTGTTTGATCGGTTCGGGGTGGGGCGTCAATTGGGGCCGCCATGTCTAGGGGTGCCGCCCTGTCATCATCTACGCGGGCTAGTTCCCGGGTTGGCGACGAGTCCATTTCTGATTAAGAAACTTAAAAAATAAAAACCATGTATCCGAAGAAGTAACTACAAAAGTAGTTATGGAGCCATTAGACCATATACAAATAAAATGAATTTGATTTTTCTTCCAATATCAATGAAAGACACGGAGTCAAACGGGAGAAAGATAGAAAATTCTGGCACATTCATCCACTCATGGGTTTGGTGATAACATGTTATTCATCTTTTTATTTAATGTAAAAATATGATACTTACATACTTTGCTTTATAGATTGTCAATTTGAAACAGTGTTTCTCGAAAAGAGAGTGTTACTGGTCCTGTTACTTCTTCCCTGAGACATCTCCAGACTGCCGGAGTTTTGCGTCTCCTCCCTTCCTCTGTTGCAGCCAACTAAGATTTCTCATGTTGGACCATTGCACAGATATCACAGATACTATTAACTAAGATTGCACGCATCTTAATTTGCACTAATTAAGTATGCTTAATTAATACCATGAGTCCTGATTGATTAGAGAGGAGTACGCTTGAGTAAATCACGTTAATTTGCTAACGTGATTTAGCAAAAATTGAATAGATAACAACATGCAATGATCTAGCTAGTATTTGTAGAAATGGAAGCAGAATCAATTGAAGCAGCATAAATTGAATATACTAGACCATAGCATCAAAGCTGCAAACATAGTTAACCCCATTTAGGGACTAACCAGTTAACTAGTAATACCATCTTAAATTTCTGAGACGAGACTAACAAAAAAAATTCACAAATTAGGTTATTGATTCCTCATCGAAGATGGATTAAACCCTTTGTACACAGGACGCTATCGCCGGTTATGCGTCAAGGTTAACATATATATCAGTAATAGTAGCTCTTGAAGCCTTGTGACCCCATACACTTGTGGTCCTTGACATGTTGATGAGGTATACAAATTGGTACTGGCTGGTATCAGAAGAGATGATAAGTTTAATGGATGACCTCAGGGAGTTGAATGTGGAGGGAATGGAGCATTGGAGCATAAGTGATTTATGTGGCGGTGGACCTAGCCTTGTCAAGCTCGGAGTAACAGCTGACTCGGTCCTAGTGGAGGACAAAGACACAAATAATCAAGCACCATTCCCCAATATGTCTGATGCAAACAGCCTTAAGACAATCATCCTTCACGGCTATGTTGGATTGGAACAAGTCATCCCCGACGTCCTGCCTCCGTCGATCGAGTCATTTAGCTTCATCAACAGAACTGGGGCTGTTGCCAAGATATCTAGCATCTCCTTCCGGGGTTGTACTAAGTTGAAGAGTATACTATTGAGAGGATTATTGGGGAGCCTTCAGGATCTGGACCTATCATGCACAGCAGTGAAGGTTCTCGACCTCAAAGAAGTGGAAACTCACCGGAGGATTTGCTGCTCACCGGAGGAGTCGTCGGCAACGGGGGGTACTCGGGCATGTCGGCGGGGACTCGGGTGGTGGCGGGGGGTACTTGGGCATGACGGCGCAGGCTCGGGCGCGGCGGCGGGAACTCTGGCGACAGGGAGGACTCCGGTGGCGGCGGGGACTCGGCCGGCGGACGGGGGCTCGGGCGCGACGAGGACTCGGGCGGCGGACGGGGGCTCAGGCGGCGGCACGGCAGCCTGGCGGCGGGGACTAGGGTTCACGGCTGGTTCAAAAATGAATGCGCGAGGACTGGTGAAATTTCGCGAAGTCCCCGTTATATAGTCCCCGTTACAACTCCACTGACGGGCGATCAAGTGCCCATCAGTGGAAGTACTTCCTCTGACGGGTGATAAAAAGGTGCCCGTCAGTGGAACTCAGCTTCGAACCACTGGGCGCTGATGTACTTCCTCTGATGGGCGATAAAAATGTGCCCGTCAGTGGAACTCGGCTGCCACAGGTTGGTGAAGTACTTCCACTGACGGGCGACGACAAGGTGCACGTCAGTGAAAGAGTAGGTCCACTGATGGTCGATGTGTAATTGCCCGTTAGTGGAGCTGTTTTAGGGTTTGATGCTGGTTTGCCTGATTTCCAAGTTTGCGGAGTGAAAATAGAGGCTGATTTTAGGGTTTGCGGAGCGGACTTACGGGCTGATTTTAGGGTTTGTAGACTGGACTTAGAGCATACATGCAACACGTGCCTAGCTATTTCACCAAGTCCCGAACATATATAATTATCCATTCAATTCATCCAAAATGATATTATTACACATTGAGGTTCGTTCTGAATTGATCGGAAAGTTAGGTTTCGTCGTCTTCGACACGCTTCTCAATAGTACTTCTAATCTTCTTGCTGGTATACGTCAGTCCTTCGCCGTGACTGTGTCTTATGTAGGGGCACGCATTTTGAGTACCTTTGCGCCTCTTACTCATTCGATCATCAACATCTTCTTCTTCTGTGTCCGGATCGTCAAATTGGTCGTAGTCCTCTTCGTCAACTACACCATCGACTCCGACAATACTCCTTTTCCCTTTCCTCACGACAACGCGCTTCTTATTCTTTGGGCCTGTTATGTAGATGACTTGGGCGAGTTGTTTGGCTAATACCCATGGCTCATCTTTGGGACTGATTGATTTGACTTGCCATGACTCCATAGGGATCGGTGGAGGTATAACCATGGTACTGGTGTTCATATCTTCGATTCTGACGTCTTTCACCCATCTGACACGAAACATGGGGATCTTGGTACGGTGTAGTCAAGTTCCCAGATCTCTTCGATCACGCCGTAGTACCTACACTTCTTGCCATGATGACCAGTTCTAGACTCCTGCGTTACACCGCAGTTCTGGTACATACTACGCCGGTCTTGAGTCTCTGTGTAGAATGTGTATCCGTTGATATCATACGATTGTCACGTCACGACTTTGCTATCGGGTTCTTGTGACAACATTCAGACGGTTTCTTCTTCTCCATTTGATGGCTCCCTTTCATAACAGTTGACGAGGGAAGCCCAACCGGGTAGGCCCAATAACCCGAGTCGGCCCAACAGCCTGACAAGGCCCACTCGGATGCAGGCCCAACAACTTTGCAAAGGCCCATTTGGACAAAAGCCCAAGAACAGCTTGCCAACAGAACAACGTCCGGGTGCCATTAAGACAGGCGTTACAACTCATCAAAGCATACGTTTCAGCCGGCATGAAGACTGGTGTTACTCGGACGGTTACCAGATGTAAATGCCAGTTAATTAGGGCAGTAATCGTAGCTTAGCGGAGTGACCAAGTTGGCTGATGTGCAGGCCTATATAAGGTCGAGCCCCCCATGCAGAAAGGGGCTGGACTCTAGATTTTACGTTCTCTAATCCCTACTGTACTCCCTTTTTTCACGCAAGAACATCAAATATATTCAGCAGGAGTAGGGTATTATCTCCATACTTGGAGAGCCTGAACCTGGGTAAAAGTTCTTGTGTGCACCGCCTAGATCTTCCATACACGCATCCCCGACAATCCTATTACAAATGGATATTGCCGCGAACACCCCGCAACAGTTGGCGCGCCAGGTAGGGGCGGCGTGCATCGGAGCCAAGATCCAGGCGGGATCTTCTCCTACGACTGGTGACAAGCTCGTCGCCGGCAACATGCCGACCATGGTACATCCTGAAGGCTCGGAGTTCACCTTCGGCAGTCTTCGCTTCGTGGCCAATGCCTTCGGCCAACTTCGTCTTGAAGATTCGCATCTCCGCCCTGCGGTGGAGACGATTCCCGAGCTCAGGCCCAAGTCTCCCTCCGCACCAGTCAAGAACTCTCAGTTTGTCGCCATGGTGGGCGCGGATTCTCTCCTTCCCCTTCTGGATGCCGAATCTGATGGGGATGAGAGTTCGCACAGCAACACTGCCTCGGCTGAGGTGTATGTGGTTGGAGGCGGCGCCACAGATGATGCGGGCACGTCCAATGCAGCAGCGGCCCGGGCGGCGCTCGAGCACCTGCATACGCCCATCGACGGGCAAACGGAAGCCGAATGGGCCTTGGAGGCCTCTCGGCAAGCTCTTCTCGCTGAACGAGAGCGCCTCGATCAAGAGCGCGCAGCCCTCGAACAGCGAGAACGGCAACCGAATGACCCCCACGGTTCGCGTAACCACGCGAACCGGCGAACCTCCTCAGCTGCTCGGAGGAGTCGGGTTGTTCGGGCCCCGCTCTTTGGGCGAGAGCAAGATGGAGTCGCTGTCTACCAGACACCGGCTCAAAATCTTTTTGCGGCTGCCGCGTTGGCTGACTCACTGCCGCCCCCGGCAGACGGCCCCGCGGCCAAGATCCACCGACGAGTCGTCACATTGATGAGGACGGCGGTTAGAACAGCAACAAAATGAAGCTGGGTCGGTTAGCAACCGACTGGCCTCCCAAGTGGCGCGGAGTCAGCCGTCAGCAGGTCCGAGTCATCCGGTCACCGTGGGCTCGTCGCAGCCGAGTCAGTCCACCAACCGACCTGATGCTCGTGAGGAGATCAACCGGCTCCAGGCCCGAACGGTGACAAGGTGGCTCTCACAGAGCGAATGATGCTCGCGATGCTCGGGATGATATCGAAAGACAACGCGCAGCCCGGATTCGGGCTGAGCGGCGCGCTGGTGAAGTCAACCAGCCGGGTGGGGTCTGCATCCACCGGTCCGCTTTGCTTCAGCAGGCGGATCCGAGGCGAACCTTTCCCGGATCGGTTCCGCATCGCCAACAGCATCGACAAGTACGACGGCACAGCCAAGCCGGAAACTTGGCTTGCCGACTACTTAGTTGCATGCAACATAGGAGGAGGCAACGAGCGTGTCGCCCTCCGAAGCCTACCCCTGATGCTGGAAGGGTCGGCTCGGGCGTGGCTTAACAGCCTGCCCGAAGATAGCATCTACGCTTGGAGGGACCTCCAAGAGGCCTTCATCAAGAATTTTGAGGGTACGTACAAGCGCCCTGGGAACGCCCAAGGACCTGTGGCTCTGCGTCCAGGAGAAGGGCGAGTCGGTCCGCGATTACATCCAACGCTGGACCCGGCTGCGCAACTCGATCGAGGATGTTACCGAGATGCAGGCCATCCAGGCCTTTTCCCAGGGAGTGAAATACGAACTCCTCAAACACAAGTTGGCCCGGTCTAACATCCAGACCATGGGCCGACTCATGGAAGTCGCTAGCAAGTACGCGACGGGAGAAGAGGCGATGCGGTACGAAGACAAGGGCAAAGCAAAAGCCGAGTCTTCGAGCCGGAAGGTCCCCACCGACTCAGGTCGGAAGCGGGAAGACAATTGCCCCCCGAAGCGGAAGGCAGGCGGCGGAGACGGAGTCAGCGGAGCCGACCTGGTTGCGGCCGCTGAGCGTGGCCCCCAGCGCGGTGACGCTGGCCAAAAGCAAGAGCGCCCTTGGCAGCAGCGCAAGGCGTCAAAGCTCACCTTCGAGGAAATCCTCGACGGGCCCTGTTCGTTCCACAGTACCGCCAAATATCAGGCGGGACACTCGACCCGGGAGTGCAGCTTTCTGCAGCGAATCCGGGAAGAAAAGCAGCCCCAGCCGGAAGACGGCGGAGAAGGAGGCTCTGCCGCAGGCGGCGGCGCAGCGCAGTATCCTCCCCAAAGGGGGGTACTCATGATCTTCCAGGGATCCGACTCCAAAAGGGGTCGGAAGCTGCGCTGTCGCGAAGTCAACGCGACAGTGCCAGCTGTCCCACAATGGCTGGATTGGTCTGAGGTTCCAGTCGGCTTCAGTCGACTCGACCACCCGGACCAGATCCCTCAGCCTGGCAAGCATCCCCTGGTAGTGGATCCGCAAGTCGGTGGGTTCAAGCTCCACAAGGTCCTGATGGACGGTGGCTCCAGTATAAACATCATCTTCATGGACACCCTGAAGAAGACGCAAGTCCCGGAGACTCAGCTTCGCCCGAGCAACACTTCCTTCCATGGGATTGTGCCTGGGAAGTGTGCGAAGCCTCTGGGTCAAGTCTCCCTGGAAGTGGTGTTCGGCGAGCCGAGCAACTTCCGGGTCGAAACATTGACTTTTGAGGTGGTCGGCTTCAAAAGCGCATACCATGCGATCTTCGGACGGCCGGCTTATGCCAAGTTCATGGCAAGGCCATGTTACACTTACCTGAAGCTGAAGATGCCGGGTCCAAAAGGCGTCATCACCATCACTGGCGACTTTGAGCGCTCCAACGAGTGTGACATCGCCAGTGCAGACATTGCCGAGTCGCTGATCGCGGCTCAGGAGTTGCAGGACATCCAAGCGTCTGCCGACTCGGACCAACCTCCACCAAGCAAGAAGGCGGCAACCGAGTCTACCTTCCAGTCGGCCAAGGACACAAAGCGTGTCCAGGTCCATCCCGAGGACCCGTCCAAGACGGTCCAAATCGGGACCGACCTCGAGGCCAAATACGAAGGCGCGCTCGTCGACTTCCTTCGTGAGAATTGGAACATCTTCGCATGGAAGCCCTCTGACATGCCGGGTATTCCAAGGAAGTTCGCCGAGCACTCTCTCAACGTCGCCAAGGATGCAAGACCGGTAAAACAGTCTCTTCGCCGTTTCGCTGAAGACCGGCGCAAGGCAATCGGAGAAGAAATCACCCGACTCCTCGCAGCCGGGTTCATAAGAGAAGTTTTTCACCCGGACTGGTTGGCAAACCCGGGTCCTGGTTCTTAAGAAAAACAAAACTTGGCGCATGTGTGTGGACTACACGTCCTTAAATAAAGCATGCCCCAAGGACCCGTTCGCCTTACCCCGAGTGGATCAGGTTGTTGACTCCACGGCCGGGTGCGAACGTTTATGTTTTCTGGATGCCTATTCAGGCTACCACCAGATCAAGATGAAAGAGTCGGATCAAATAAAAACTTCTTTCATCACCCCATTTGGGGCTTTTTGTTACATCACAATGCCTTTTGGTTTGAAAAATGCTGGTGCGACATATCAACGTTGCATGCAAAAGTGTTTGCACGACCAAATAGGCAGAAATGTCCAGGCTTACGTCGACGACATTGTGATAAAGACAAAGAAGACCTCAGATCTCCTGACCGACTTGGCTGAAACCTTCGCCAATCTCAGGAGGTACGACATGAAGCTTAACCCAGAGAAGTGCGTCTTCGGAGTTCCGGCTGGCAAGCTACTCGGCTTCATCGTTTTCGAGCGAGGGATCGAAGCGAACCCGGAGAAGCTTGATGCCATCATTAAGATGGGCAGGCCAAAGGACTTGAAGGCCATCCAACGCTTAACCGGGTGTTTAGCCGCCCTAAGTCGGTTCATAGCCCGACTCGGTGAGAAGGCTTTACCTTTTTACCGACTTCTTAAGAAATCCGACTCTTTCGAGTGGACGAGTGAAGCTCAGCAAGCCTTCGAAGATCTCAAGCGTCTTCTGTCGACACCTCCGGTTCTCGCTGCACCCATGGAGGGAGAACCCATGTTGCTTTACATCGCGGCCACCAATCAAGTGGTCAGCGTTGTTTTAGTGGTGGAACGCGCAGAAGAAGGCCGAGTTCAGAAGGTACAGCGACCTATCTACTACATCAGCGAAGTGCTTTCCGAGTCAAAGCAGCGCTACCCGCACTATCAGAAGCTAGTGTATGGTGTGTTTCTGGCGACTCGGAAGTTGGTGCACTACTTTCAAGCCCACTCGGTCACCGTGGTCAGTCATGCCCCTTTGTCTGACATCATCAACAATCGGGATGCCACGGGCCGAGTCGCTAAGTGGGCGATAGAACTCATGCCGCACGACATCAGCTACGAGCCCCGCAAGGCCATCAAGTCGCAAGCTCTGGCAGATTTCATCGTTGAGTGGACTGAGAGCCAGTCCCTCCCGACTCAGCTGCACCTTGAGCACTGGATCATGTACTTTGACGGATCGAAGATGCTTGCGGGCACGGGGGCTGGAGTTGTGTTGATCTCCCCCAAAGGCGACAAGTTGAATTACGTGTTGCAGATTCACTTCGCTGCCTCCAACAACGTCGCAGAATACGAGGCGTTACTGCATGGCTTACGCATTGCAGTTTCACTCGGCATTCGCCGACTCCTTTGCCGTGGTGATTCGGATCTGGTGGTGCAGCAAGTAATGAAGACTTGGGACACCAAAGATACAACCATGGCAGCATACTGCGCTGCCGTGCGCCGGCTGGAAGGGCACTTCGACGGCCTTGAACTTCATCATGTTCGCCAAGCAGATAACGAGGCTGCCGACTCCCTCGCCAGAATCGGATCTGCCCGAGAAAAAGTGCCGCCAGGTGTTTTCCTCCAGCAACTCTTCCAACCATCCGTCAAGATGGAGTCAGCTGCCGAGTCGTCTGAAGCCGGGTCGTCGCATCCAGAACCGGTTCAACCGGCTCAAGAAGAAGTCTTAGCAGTTATTCCTCCCTGGACTCAGCCATTCCTCGCGTACCTCTTGCATAAAGAGCTACCTGAGGATCCGACCGAGGCACGCCGCATCGTGTGCCGAGCTCGGGCATACACCATTATCAATGGCGAACTTTACAAGCGCAGCACCACTGGAATTTTCCAGCGCTGCATTTTGCCAGAAGAAGGACGAACCTTGCTCGAGGAAATCCACTCGGGACTCTGCGGCCACCATGCTTCAACTAGGTCCTTGGTCGCCAAAGCCTTCCGACACGGGTTCTTTTGGCTCAGCGCCCATACCGATGCCGAGGAACTCGTTCGAACTTGTGAAGGGTGCCAGAGATATGCCCGGCAAATTCACATGCCGGCTACTGCGCTCAAGACCATTCCGATCACATGGCCTTTTGCTGTGTGGGGACTCAACATGGTGGGTCCACTCAAAACAGCTCGGGGAGGTTTCACTCATCTCCTCGTGGCTGTAGACAAGTTCACAAAGTGGATTGAAGCGAAGCCAATCATGAAGCTCGATGGACCGATTGCTGTCAACTTCATGAAAGGAGTCATCTTCCGATTTGGGATTCCGCACAACATCATCACTGACAACGGCAAAAACTTCACTGCTGAAGTTTTCCGCCGCTTTTGTCGGGATCACGGAATCAGAGCAGCAGCGCATGTCGTGGGCACGCTTCGCGCGTGACTCGAGGCGAAATCATGGCGCTGCAAACACTCTGCCCAACCGGCTGCGCGCATTAAATGCTGATGCGACGTCTCGAGCAAAACAACGCTGTGGCACGTCACAGATCAGAGTCCGACTCAATCAGAGTCGGGTGTGCTCGGGTGACGACTCAACAGTCGGCATAGCCCCCTGGGACACGTCACAGATCATTCGACTTTATCGAGTAATTCCGAGGCGCACAAGCCGCCAAACTCGGAAGCAGATTAGCTCTGCAAAAAGGGTGCTGATGACCGACCCAACAGGGTTTCCAGGTCACTCGGCAACACCCAAGCTAAGGACGAATCCGGCATCCACAGCGGAATAACAGGGTCCTTGAATCTGAGCCGAATGCCACAGCGGCGCAAAATGGCTCACTAATTCGGGGATCAGTGTCGGAGTTTGAGGACTCAGTTCCGAAGTTGAAAATCGAGGGCGTCCCCCCCTGCGGGCACAAGATGGTAACCGTTCATTCGGATAAGCCAGACGCTACTTCGGATTCACTCGGAATTCATGATACGCCTCCCGGAAGGCCACAAGCCGATTTCCTCAGTCGGAAAATGCGGGTATCATTGAGTTCTTAATACTTAGCACATATTTAACCTACTTTTCAGGTGTTGCAGGAGTCCATCAAGGTCTCTCCACTTGCAACTCGGGCACAAGCAACTAGCTCGCCACTCGGCATCCGTGTCAAGACCTCGAAGTACTCGGGGGCTACTGACGAGGGAAGCCCAACCGGGTAGGCCCAATAACCCGAGTCGGCCCAACAGCCTGACAAGGCCCACTCGGATGCAGGCCCAACAACTTTGCAAAGCCCATTCGGACAAAAGCCCAAGAATAGCTTGCCAACAGAACAACGTCCGGGTGCCATTAAGACAGGCGTTACAACTCATCAAAGCATACGTTTCAGCCGGCATGAAGACTGGTGTTACTCGGACGGTTACCAGATGTAAATGCCAGTTAATTAGGGCAGTAATCGTAGCTTAGCGGAGTGACCAAGTTGGCTGATGTGCAGGCCTATATAAGGTCGAGCCCCCCATGCAGAAAGGGGCTGGACTCTAGATTTTACGTTCTCTAATCCCTACTGTACTCCCTTTTTTCACGCAAGAACATCAAATATATTCAGCAGGAGTAGGGTATTATCTCCATACTTGGAGAGCCTGAACCTGGGTAAAAGTTCTTGTGTGCACCGCCTAGATCTTCCATACACGCATCCCCGACAATCCTATTACAAATGGATATTGCCGCGAACACCCCGCGACAACAGTAGTCCTTTAGCCACCCGGAGAACTTTGCGTTATGCTCTTTCATGAGCGCAACTGTGCCCTTTTTCGGATTTGCTTCGTGCAACTGTTTCATGTGGATCTGAATATAACGCCGTACCACAGCCAAGTGTTGCAACACCATGAAATATGCTCTGTTGTAGTCATCTGATCTTTCCGATCGATACACATGTAAATTTTTATGCCCGATCACGTATGTAATCCGTGCAGAACTCTACGTCCTCTTCGGTAGCATAGCCTTGGATGATGCTACCTTCCGGATGCGCTCTGTTATGAACGTAGCGCTTGATAACCCCGTTGTACATTTCAAATGGGTACATGTTGTGCAAAAACATGGGACCAAGGTCCAGTATCTCCGGGACGATATGGATCATGAGATGTACCATGACATCGAAGAATACTGGAAATACATCTCAAGTTCGCATAGTATGACAGTGATCTCGGCCTTCAGTTTCAGGCAGCGTTGCACCATGATTGACTTCTGACAGATAGTGTTGAAAAAGTTACAAAGGTCCGTGATCATCTTGCGGACACCTAGCTCCATGATACCTCTAATTGCAATAGGCAGTATCTGTGTGATCATCACGTGACAGTCATGAGACTTCATGCCAATCAATCGGTGAGTCTTCATGTCAAAAAGTTTTCGGATGTTTGTGGAGTAACCTGAAGAAACTTTGACACCATAGAGGCATTCGCAGAGGCTATGGAGCTCGTCTCTACTCAGAGTGTAGCAAGCAGCAGGACAGCTGGTCTTGACTCTGATACCATTCTTCCCCGTCTTGGTCGTTTCTCTGGTTGCCCACAGCTCATGTCTTATATTCATGTGTTGCATGTCTGCTCGTGCCTTCGGTCCATCTTTTGTCTTGTCCGGAATGTTGAGCAAGAGACCAAGCAAGCTGTCGCAGACATTTTTTTGACATGCATTACATCAATGCTGTGACATGCGTCTAGGTGAGGCCAGTAAGGCAATTCCCAAAAAACAGATTTCTTTTCCAGACGCCCTTTACCGGCGGTTGTTTCTTTCCTTTTCCAGGCTCAACTTCGTCCATTTCATTCAAGAGATCATAGATTTCTTGTCTGGTCTTCTCGTGAGGCTTTGGACGGATTTCTTTTGTTCTGTCGAATCTTTCCGTGTCCTCTCTCCATGGGTCATTCATGGTCAGCCACCTTCGGTGGCCCATGAACATGATTTTTCTAGAGCCCTCTAAGAAAACACTTGTGGTTTCTTCCATACACTTAACACATGCTTCATATCCTTTGGTGCACTGACACGCGTTGCTCCCGTACGCGGGATAATCTTGCACCGTTGTGAACAACAGACCTTTCAGAGTGAAGAACTCTTCTTTGTCCGCGTCCCAAACATGAGCCCCTTCTTCCCATAGCATAGCTAGTTCGTCCTTCAATAGTTGTTGATACACATTAAGATCCATTTTGGGTTGTTTTGGCCCTTGAATGAGAATAGATAGGTGCATGTACTTCTGCTTCATGCACAACCATGGAGAGAGGTTATAGATCCAAAGAACAACGGGCCATGTGTTGTGTCTGCTGCTCATGTTGCCGAATGGATTTATTCCGTCCGTACTCATACCAAACCTGATATTCCTCGGATCACTACCGAAATCTAGGTATTCGGCGTCGATTGCCCTCCAATGGCAAGCATCAGCTGGGTGTCTCAACACCCCGTCCTTTCTTCGCCCCTCTTCGTGCCAACGCATCAGCTTTGCCTCCTTCTTGTTACCGAATAAACGCTTTAAACGGGGGAGGACTGGAAGGTACCATACAACCTTTGCAGGGGCACCACTCGTCACTTCTTCCTCATCCTCGTCTTGGTTTCTACCCGCTTATATCGAGATGTGTTGCACACCGGACATTTGTGCAGCTCTCTATACTCTTTACGATAAATAATCCAATCCAAGGGGGCTGACCACCTTCTTGGCTTCCTCGGTGCTCGTAGACAACACGTTCTCCTTTGGAAAAACCGTCACAAGGTAAGCCAATGTCTCATCGAAGTTTGCGTCCAGACAGTTGTGGGCTGCCTTGATCCTTAGAAGTTCTAGCGTGACTGATAGACGCGTGTGCTCAGGATCGCAACTGCGATACAGTGGTTTTGGTGACTGATAGACGCGTGTGCTCAGGATCGCAACTGCGATACAGTGGTTTTGTCGAGTCTTCCATCAGTTTCGCAAACTTTGCGACCTCTCTTTGATCCTCGGGGTCTTCGACCACCTGGTCTGCCATGCGACTATCCCTCAACATTTCAGCCAAATTGTTCCCCGCCTCTCCCGTCAAGTCATCCCTACATTCAGAAATATGGTCTTCATCTTCTTCTGCGTCATCATATATGTCCTCTTCTTGTAAACATTCAGGAGTAGCTACAATTTCCGCCTCCTCACCATGACTAGTCCACAGTGTATAACCTTCTATGAAACCTCGAGTCAACAAGTGTAGCTGCAACATGCCTCTCTCCCTGAACATTATCATGTTCTTGCATACACAACACGGACAACACATCTTGTTTGCATCTTTTTTCTCCCTATCTTCCTCGGCCACATCTAGAAAACCCATTCAAAGTATCGACAGAACTCTGTGTTGCCCTTTCGCCGTACATCCAACTTTGATCCATCGATCCCTACAACAACAAACTAATTGATTATAGTCCAAATTAACAAAATAAACACAAAATTTATTCTTTTCTTTCATGTATTACATCGTACCAAAGAGAGCTCGCTAGCGCCGTCGAGGAGCGGACTCGAGAGCCTTTCGAATAGGGTAAGGAGAGAGAGGAGGGGAGGGGAGGAAAGAGAGGGGAAAATGGGTGGAGAGGAGGAGGGAGGGTTAAAAGAGATCTAGATCTAGGAGGAGGAGGGAGGGAGGGAGGGAGGAGGGGAGGGAGAAAGAGAGGGAAAAAGGGGTGAAGAGGAGGAGGAGGGAGGGTTAAAAGAGATCTATATCTAGGAGGAGGGAGGGAGGGAGGGAGGGAGGAGGGGAGGGGGAAAGAGAGGGAAAAATGGGTGGAAAGGAGAGGAGGGAGAGGATTGATCTAGATCTAGAAGGAGGAGGGAGGGAGAAGGAACGAGCTGCGGCGCAGTAGGAGGGGCCAGAGCTTGCAGCTGGCCATGTGAGGCGTGCGAGCTCAACGGCCAACTGCAGGCGCCTCCCCTGTTATATATGTGGGAATTATCACTGACGGGCAAACCAAATTCGACCGTCAGTGATAAGTATGCCCTTCAAGGCAGTCCTAGAGCTACCTTCCACTAACGGGCGACAATGTACCTGTCAGTGGAGATTGATATTCACTGATGGGCACATAAGGAGCACCCGTCAGTGAATGTTGCCGTCAGTGGACAAGCCAAGTAGCTGCTCTCTGCGAACTTCTACTGACGGGCGGATATTGTGCCCGTCAGTAGAAGTTGGCTGTCTCGCCTTGTGGATAACTTCTACTGACGGGTGGGGGATCGCCCGTCAATGATTCCCCTAATCAGCGATGGGCTTCCGAGTGCCCGTCAGTGATGATAAAGTAGAAGAAGTGTTTTCTGAGGTAGTGGTAGGTAGAATTGAGATCATCTGCTTCTTGCATGCTTCTGCCTCCATCTCCCTCTATCATTCTCCTTACCTTGCTGGCATCATCTCCATGCTCTCTCTCTCCGTGCAGCAAGGTCCTTGATTCCTAATCACAATAACATCACTTGCTTTAAGTAGCATCATAGAGTTCATAATATTTGAATGCACACTGAGAAATGAAGTTACCTAATAATTAAGTTAGCATGCATGTGCTCTTATTATTGGTCACTATATGTCAACTTGAGGAGTGGCAGCAGTAGATATGGTTGTATCCATGGTAGGAATGTCCTTATCATCACCCCCTTTTTGAATTAGAGTCGTCCTCGACTCAAGTTCATCTTCTTCTCCCAAAGATAGCTTCAAATCTGCAATGTTAAACGTGAGACTAACCCCAAAATCTACAAACAGATCGAGCTTATATGCATTATCATTAATATTTTCTAGCACCTTGAATGGACCATTAGTTCTATGTATTAACTTAGACTTTCTCAAATTAGGAAACACATCTTTTCTCAAGTGTAACCACACTAAATCTTCGGTTCAAATTTTCTTCCTTTATATCTTGATAACTAAAAAATTTATACTTAGCGTTCATAGACTCTATGTTCTCCTTAGTGGTCTCATGCATCTTAAATATCAGTTCAACGTGTTGTTTAGCATCAATACTTACCTTTCTCTAAGATGATAGTGGTAATAAATCAATGTTGTATGAGGTAGGAAGCTATAGACAATTTCAAAAGGGCATATCTTCGTAGTAGAATGCAGTGAACGATTACAAGCCAATTCAACATGATGCAAACATTCTTCCCATATTTTCAAATTCTTTTTTAAAGTAACCTTGAGCATAGTAGACAAAGTTCTAGTAACCACATCAGGTTGTAGCCAATTTATGAAATACGTGTATCAAATCCATGAGGAGCAGAAGGAACCAATGTTTTATCTCTTTGTAGAATCCTATCGTTGCACCCACGAATATCCTTAAGGAACCATGTGATTGAGCAAGTGAAAAGGTGATTCGGCAATTCAAATGAGTGAAATAAAATTGCATAAAACTCAAGAACAATAATTAAAAATATTGAAAAGTAAACTCGGGGTAGGATCAATGGCTAAGGCGTTCTTGAGGGGTACAAAATCTCTATTAACCATACTTAGATAGTAGATGGGAGAGATATTTGAGACTGCCATATGCATATATGAGAGCGGAGGCTAACCAAGATATGCCTTGAACATCATGTACATATCCCTCACAACCAACACCCCACCCAATGTCTAATTGGCATACAGTAGCAATTAAGGTTTTACCCATGGTTACGGCATAAAGAGTCTGGGTCTTTGTGATCCTCACACCAAGGCAGTTCAAGGGTTCGAGGTAGGTTCTGTCACCACGGTACCACTTATCTCGATCCTCCAAGGCTTTGACATCCGTTATGTCCTCTAGGCAAAATGTTGCGCAGTCGACGTTCGCACAACCATCATGAAGAACATCGTCATCATATAACATAACTCAAATAAATTACCCCATCTCAATCATAGTCAGGCTAGGGTTCCTCCATAGCCTCAAGAACTACATGGATTACTCAAGTATCAAAACACAAGACATACTTGAAGTAATAGTATGAAACATGGAGTAACATGGAGTAATGGATATGAGTAATCCTCAAATAAATCCAAAATGAACAAAGTGCAGAAATGGACAAGTTTGGAGATTAAACTATGAGGGAAGTCAAAGATAATTAAGGGGGTGGTGGTGGATGGATGGATATTCGATCTCCCTTGGAATCTCCTCTTGATTATTGGTGAAGATGGCCGCCCCCTTAGTGAAGATCATCTCCTTCCCCTAGATCCAATCTAGGAGCTCTTTTCTATGTTATCTTCTCTCGAGGTGTGTAGGAGTGGTCTCCCTCGAATCCACCATAGGGTTATATTTGATGACGCGGATCCCCTAGTACCTGGTACGAACGAGTTGGCCTGTACCGTATCCTCTTGGGAGTTCTGGAGTCTCCGTTTGCGACATGGTTTCTTCAATTGGCTTCATCTTTCCGTATAGAAGGTGTTGGTGCAGTTATTTTCCCCCAAAAAAGCCTCTTAATATTGAGGTTATCCCCCTAAACTCCTATTTTTGGCCTGATTGCTGAGATTTGGTGAAAATATGCATAAGGTTGGTAGCTTTGGCAGTAACAAGTAATAAAAAGACTAAAGAAAATGCTAAAACAAGTAAGAAACATGTATGGAAAATGCACGCATCAGCCTCCCCAAGCTTAGACGTTTGCTCGTCCCCGCTCAAATACAAGCTAAAGGACAAGATCATCATTTTCATGAAGCGCGAGTCGAGAAGAAGAAATGCGAGCATTGCAGCATCATGGTCTAGAATAAAAGATAAAGAAATAATCTACCTTGTGAATTCTAAAACTTGGGTATTCCATATGGTCATTGACTAGCATCCACACCTCTAGTAATTAACAAGCTAACTAAGTGAACAAGTTTCAACTAATAGATTTTACTAGCTAGAGAAAGATAAATGGTAAGCAATAAGGCTGCTCACAAGTTAGCACAATTTTAGTATGACCACCAAATACTAATTGAGAAGGTTGCAATGATTATCATTATCATAAGATTGTGCCTCCACTTGATTGTTGGGCTTTCAAACTCTCTACGGTCTTCTAATGAACTTAATTAAACTACGGAGCTTGTTTCTTGGATCATGACCGATGGGGATTAAGGAAGAGTTTAGAGCAAATTTTTTAATTGGTTCTTGGAGCTAACAATCGACACATGCAAGGAAGTCTCCCGCATTAGCAAAATGCTCATAACCCAAAGATCATTGGAGCAGCCAAGGTTATTAAATTGTGTATCAACCAATTATCTTGCATGTAGAACCGTTGACACTACACCTGCCATTCAACTCGTGACTCATGGCACATCCGCTCATGGGTCACTAGAGTGGTCGGTTTCTATTTATTGATTTCCATATATTGTGTAAGCAAGGCCATGTTTTTCAGAAACCAAGCATGCTCCAAATTCTAATCAAATTTCTTACAAAGGATCAACTAAAGTTATTGTACCAAAAAGTGTGAGACTAGAAGTTTTAGCTTTTTTTCTAAAGCAACCCGCTCATATAGCTAGGTTGAGCACACTAAAAGGTTATAAATGGATGTTCTGTAAAGTAGCATTGCTTTTAAGAAATAAGCACAAGTTAACTATCTAAGGTCTAAAAATTAAATCTCGTCTCATTGATTATCAACTTAAAAGCTAAAGGTGTGGACTAGTCATGAACATTTAAGATAACTACGAGTTCAAGAACTCTTAAACCACACTAGTTCACATATCTAATAAAGAAGCCATAAGTTGCAATAATCTCATCCATAAAACTAGACTTGCTCAATAAAGGACATGAATCCATTCTTGTTCTAAAGAGGTTGAAGTTGAACTACTATGTGAAAAAAAGTGAAACAACAAAAAGAAAAGAAAACTATATAATAACAAGAAATAAACATGATAAAGCAAAAAGATACAAAGTCTGAAAAGATACAAAGTCTATATGGGCACCTCCCTGAGCTTAGATCAAGTTAGGGGTATACCGATGTACCTAAATTTTCAAAGGTTACCCATCTTTGCATTGCGCTCCTCGTAAGTCTCCCCCCACATCTCTAGAAGTGTGTACGGGGATGCCTCTAACATTTTGCGAAAGCAGAAAGCATGTTCTTGGTGCAAGTCTTGCATGTCACAAAGCATTACGTTTAATTGTTTATTCTCCTCCATCAATCTGTGAGTGATACTCCCCAGGTGGTGGAATTTTTCCTCTAGATCTTCCACTTTCTTCTCAAGATTTTTGCTCACCATCCAATAGTCATCAATCCCATGCCCACGGTGTATTTAGAGGTAGCCTCGAACTCCGTGACTCTCTTTGTTAAGTCTCTAGGTCTCACGATTGGTGCCTTTGGTTTCACGCTAGCTTGGTTGTTGGGAGTTGTATTAGGGCATGATCCAAGAGTCTCCTGCTTGTAAGGCTTAGGTGGATACATCTGATTAACTTGTTTGCGCTTTCCTTTGTTTCTTGCACTCAATTACTGGAGCCGTGTCCAAATATTCGGGATCATCTCCTCCCTCTCTGGCAAAAGGATGATGCATGGCAGTTTCTTCTTGGATTCATTTGATCCTGAGGTGTGAAAGGACCGAAGGTGCCGACTAGAGGGGGGTGAATAGGAGGCTAACTTAATTCACTTCTTTTTGCTTAGGTTATCAAATTTAGTCTTAGTAGATTGCAAGGTTAAGCTAGCTGTGTGACAGGTGAATAGCACAGGCAATATATGATATGTAATTTAATACGTAGCTGTCACACAGGTATGTAACACAGGTGAGCTAATAACCTAAAACAGATAAGCAAGACAGATAGCTGTGTGACAGGTAGCTGACACAGGTAAGAGATATGATATGCAGCAACTGAGACACAGCTACGCTAACACAGGTGTAAAGTGATCTATCACAGATAAGCAATGTATATCTAAGAACACACAAGCATGCAGGTCTAGTGAGAACTAAAAGCAATATAAGAAGTACTCAGAGAGACAAGGTGTTTTTCACCTAAGTTCCCTACTCTTTTCAGAGAGGTATGTCTCCGTTGGAGAGGCTACTCTGAAGAGATCGCCAGCACTGAATCATGCTTGTTCTCTGAGTACCTGAGTGATCAGGTCTCTTGCTTTGCTTGTGGAAGTCCTTTAGCTTTGCAGCAGGTAGACTTCAGATCATCTTCACAGACTACTAGTTTAGCCCACACAAGCTTGGGTGATACCAGCAACTCCTACACCCATCTAGGAGTAGACACTCCAAGAGTAACAGATTCAGCAGCAACAACTCTTGGAGGAACCAATGCTCTTTGCTCAGAGGCTCTAACTCTCTTGAACTAACTCTTAGGAAGTTTGGCTTTTGTTCAGAGGGTGAGAGGCTTGCAACGGCTCGAATATGATTCACTGGGTTGAGCAAGGTTGAGGTCGAAGACCTCCCCTGGTCCCCTATTTATAGGGTTCACAGGTACCTGACCGTTACACTTATGCCACGTAGGATTAAGTAGGTCACCGGTTACAGACACCGGTGACACAGGCAATCACAACGCACAACGGTAACTGGCTCAGGCAGATCGACACCTGTATCACCGGAGGCACACACAGGTGAACCCTTACCTGACGTAGCCTCACTACTCGGTCTGATCTTGGCACATCACATGCCCTCAGCGCACAACTAACTCTGATCCCTAATAAGGAGAGAACCTCCAACAGTCTTCTGACTCGACAGACAAACTGTTGCAGTGCAGGTCCCTCAGCATTTACAAGCTCTCCCCTGGTACAGAGATGTACCTGAGTCATATAGCGGTAGACCACCTGTGTGACACAACTGTGTCACACCGGTGACTCTAGGCTCTAGGGTTTTACATAGCTAGCACTGCAGAGTGCTAGCAAAAACCAGTTTCACACTTGTGCAAAAACTATTGATACAGGGCCACTGACCTCAAAGCATCAGTGTCACTATTCAACACTCTGAGCATTGAGCAAAAGAACCTCTAAAGATCATTATTGCTTCATCCCTCTTGATAGTACGGGTGTTTCCTATGGACTCAAGGAAACTAGCAAATCTAGGCTTTACCTGCCACCAACTGCAGCCACGGCCCTTGATGTATCAAGCCACCATCACCTTGCTTGCAACTCCTTGCACAGCACCGGCTTCATCACAGCTGTGACACAGCTGCCTAGCACAGCCATTCCCTTATCTTGGAAACCATATTTGTACTTTTTGGGTGGTCATCCTTTCCTTGATGACCTTTCTTCCTGGAACCTATTAAACCTGCTTACACTCATTGTAAACATTAGATTCTAGTTTGAGTTGCCATTAACCATCAAAACCAATTAGGGGCCTAGATGATCTTTCAATGTGGATCCCTTCTCCACATATTTGGAGGAATGACTCATGGCTTAATGTAGATGAAGTAATTTGATCTTTGAACTTTCAATGGCTAGAAACCCTAAAACCAAAGAAGCAAAATGGCACAAGAGTAATAGGGCAATAGATTGATTTATAAAGTTATCCAACCAGTGGGATACGTAGAAACTAATTATGGAATCTTAAATAAAAACTGAAATAAGAAACCCACGTGAAATTTGGAGCGAATTGGACTTGCCATTGTGCGGGACGACTAGAGGTATGGGCGATTGGCATGTACCGCTGGGTCGTACCAAATCTTACTTCGAGGGAGGAAAAATATAGCGTGGGAGCCTACTTGTGGTACGGGCAAGTTGCCCCGTACTAGTGGGTCGTACCACTCAAGTAGTGAAACTCCTCCTCATCAAATTCTTTTTACATGCAAAAACAAGAGAGACCGAGGGTATGCCAACTTGTGGTATGGGCTGAATGGCCCATACCCCTTGGTCGTACCGACTGTTTAAATAGTCCTTTGACTTAGAATTTTGCAACGGTCTTAAAACAAAATCTATGCAGGGAAAGCGAATGAAAATAGAACAAAACAAATATGTTACAAGGTCATCACGACTTACCACTATGCTATGCTTTTGACAGTGATTTGGACCTTTCAGCAATGGTCTCCTCTGGAGTGCAGAAATTTATTTCTTCAACTTGTTGTACTCATCCGATGCTTGAGTCTTTGGCCATTGTTAATCCATGATTCCTTTTCACTCTTCAGCTTTACATAGCTTCGGATGCATAGACTTCATTGCTCTCATAGGGTCCTTCCCATTTGGATTTAAGCTTACCTGGAAACAATCTTAAATGTGAGTTGAAAAGCAAAACTTTCATCTCCAGGACTACGTTTACGTTTCTAGATTCGCTTGTCGTGCCACCTTTTTACCTTCTCCTTGAAAAGTATGGCATATGCAACTCATCTAGAGCATGTATATCAAGTAAGAGTTTCTCACTAGCCGGTTTCAAGTCACTGTTGAGATACTTGATTGCACAGTAAGCTTTATGTTCGAACTCTAGAGGAAGATGGTAAGCTTTCTCATAAACCATTTTGTACGGGGTCATATCCATGGGATTCTTATAAGTAGTTCTATAAGCCCATAAAGCATCTCTCAATCTAGATGACCAATCTTTTGTAGATCTATTGATCATCTTTTGCAAGATCATCTTACTCTCTATTCCAAAGCACTACTTGACCACTAGTTTGAGGATGATATGGCGAGGCAACACTATGCGTCACACCATAATTGTGCAAGAGCTTGCAAAAAATACCCTATAAGAAGTGAGAACCTCCATTAGTTATTAAGAATCTAGGAAATCTAAACCTGGGGAATATAATCTCTTTAATCATCTTGGTGGCTATCACAGAATCTGCATGACGTGTGGGAATTGCTTCCACCCACTTAGTATTACAATTAGAAGAGGGAAAGGGTCCCAAATAATGCATTACCCAATCTATAATCAAATTGTAATTCATAGGCATCTCGACGGGACCTAAATAGTGAGAAGCTCTAATTCATAGGCATCTCGACGAGACCTGAATAGTGAGAAGCTCCATCAATTATAAGAATCTAGGAAATCTAAACCTAGGGAATATAATCTCTTTAATCATCTTGGTGGCTATCGTGGAATCTGCATGACGTGTGGGAATTGCTTCCACCCGCTTAGTATTACAATTAGAAGAGGGAAAGGGTCCCAAGTAATGCATTACCCAATCTATAATCAAATTGTAATTCATAGGCATCTCGTCGGGACCTGAATCTACAATAGAAAACTTCAAATGGAATCATCACATAGGTAGAGACGTCAACCCTAACCTGGGGCTTGTCCCGGCAAACTAATGCATAGCTAGAGTAGAGTGATATAGTTCCCAAACTCTCAACGAAAGCTGACACAAAGTGACACGAACAGATTCGCGAAAGACTCAATGAGGCCATGAGGAATGCAATGCCAAGGCGGCTGTGCAATCTGCTGCAGTGCACCAGGCAACATCGGGCGACTCCAGCAGAGTTACGGCGTTGGCTCCACCTACACTACAGACCTGGGAGTGTCCTGGACTGGCAGGAAGAGTCGACCCAAGTGGATGTGCTGCTGGGTTAGGGGGAGGCGACCTGGGCCTTGGGTGGAAATTTTAGCCTACAAGAAAAAGAGAAGGGGTGAGAAAGAGAGGAGGGGAGGAGATGGGCTGGTGACCCATTCGGGTGGAGGTGGAGGCAATCTTGGTGGGCTGGTCGAATGGGCTTCAGTCTAGAGGAAAAGAAAAAGGGAAAATGATTTTCCTTTTGGGAAAAAGCTAGAAAACAAATTAAGTCTAGAAAAATATCAAATCAACTCCAAAAACATCCAGAAAAATTCAATGGTGCATAATTTAAATTTAATTAAAATTTATAAAATTATAATAAAAATAACAGAAAGGCAATATAAAATACTATAAAAAAATGCATGCATCACCCGATGCCAAGATCTACGAGGTCACCTAGATTATTAAGGTAAAAATATACTGGATCAATGCATGAGCATGTTGTGACTATGCAGTTATTCCCTAGAGACTTGCCGTCGGGCACCCCCCCTCACGCTTCTATCACTGGCTTTGGAGCTTTTGTTGGATGCTCCTTTATTGTCCACCTTTACCTTGATTAGTCATCGGAGCATCAGGTATGTGTTGAGTCCTAGGCTGAGGCTAGACGAACAAACAATATGCATATAGAAATAGCAATGATTCATAGCATGGATAAGGGACACGAGGCTATGCCTCCACCCCTAGCCTAAGGGGATTACCCACGCATACTTGCAAAAGCTATGAACAAAATAGTAGATTGACAGCACATACGTTTGCAATAGGTAAAAGTACTTCAAGATGAATGCCTTAACCGTCTTACAACCTTGCTCATGGATATTGAAGAATGGATAGTATAATGGACTAAGGCTAATGGCTATGGAGATAGTGATGATGGTGGTGATGGCATGGAGATGTGGTTTGTTGTCCTTCCCCGCTCTCTTGATGTCTTCTCCTATTTAAATAGATTGATAGGCTTCGGGATGGGTTGGCAACGTGTCTATCAAGAATTCTATAGGGCCGCCATCACAAAGATGGTTGGGTTTGACTTGGAGGATGCCGCTGCATGTGGTATGGGCGGGCTGGCCCATACTGTATACCATCTTTCCTACTAGAAAATCCGTTCGATGTGTGTTTGTCGGGACCCAAAATCCATAACAGAGAATCTTAAGTGAGATCACCCCCTAAGTCGAAACGTCAACCCCGACCTCAACCCTTGGGTATTAATTCCAAGAGGAGTGGAGTGATATGGCTTCGAATAGCCCGCGACATCAACCCCGAACTTACTCCAACAAACTAATGCACAGATTAAGTAGGGTGATATGGTCTCCTCACTCTTTTCTCACTGAGCCGGAACATCAATCCCAAACAAGTCCCGGCAAATGAATGCTCGGCTGGAGTAGGATGATATAGTTCCCAAACTCCAGTGGAAGAGTCAGTTCACAGGGGTGATTAAACCTAACAATTCTATAATATAGACTTTGAAACCCTACCCGCACCATGTGCTTCAATAACATACACACAAGGCACATGAGGCAGGTGAGAACAAACAAGTATCACAACAGCAACTCTACGACTAAAACTGCAATAATACTAGTTGTTCTTTAAAAATTAACAACATAATTCACACAAAGAGTTGATTACACAGCGGAAGATTAGACATGGCTAAGAAGCCAAAAAGGTAAGGCCAAAAGATGGTAGCAAAACAAACCAAGCTGCCGAACCCTGGGCAGGACCACTGCCTGGGATTCCCAGCGACTAGTCGTCGTGGGCGTCGATCTCTATATAGAAACCCTTGAGGGGATGATTTTCTCTGCACAAAAATTATCAATAACTGCAAGGTGAGTACACAAATTATACTCCGCAAGACTTACAAGGGACATTAGTAATAGATGCAACATGTTTCAATAAGGGGGTATTTGTGGACTATTTTGCGGAAAGCTGATTATTCTTTCGACAATATTCATTAAGTAGGATGAAATCCGAATACTAGATTACTTTTTAAGGAGATGAGTCGAACCTTCATACAGAAATCTATTGCAGACCACCGAACACTTAAACCCTCGATTCTTCCTCAACCACCAGGGAGGAAGCAATCGCTAACACCTCAACCTTAAAGTGGGTATGTTTTAAAGTAATGTTGTAGTTGTCTAATTCGATGTGGATTCTTATCAAGTTGTCCATAACCGCGGACACGGCTATTCGAATAGTTCAAACCCTGCAAGGGTGTACATCTTTACCTACACGTATCAATTGACTCTTAATGCTAGGCCAAAAACACACTTCACGAGGTGTGTTAGCGGAGTGTGATTGAGCACGACCTTTACAATGTTTTCGACTTAGGTATGAGCGGCCTTAATGGGCTAATCAATGTACACCAGTCCGGCCAGTACCTCGACACGGTCCCAAAAGTTGTAGCAAGTGATACATCCCCGGTCCCGGACCGTGTGTAACCCTTACACCTATATTGAGGCACCACATCACATCCTTTTTCACTCACCCAGCAAATGGCAACGGCAAACTATGCAACTCATAACTCAAGTCTAGACAAATTATTCAGTCGTGGGTGGCTCATTATACCACCCGTGTAGAAGTACGCAAACCTAGGTTCAAAAGGACACCGGTGAAAGGACCGAAGGTGCCGACTAGATGGGGGTGAATAGGAGGCTAATTAAAATTACTTTTTTAACTTTGTTGAATAGATTAGGCCTTAGTCAGAAGCAGAGTGAGCTAACTGTGTAACAGATGAGCAGCACAGGCAAGGTATTAAGTATGATTTAACACGTGGCTGTCACACAGGTGGCTAACACAGGTGAGCTAAGGACTTAGAAATAATGTGCAACCTAGCTGGCTGTGTAACAGATAGCTGACACAGGTGAGAGATATGATCAATAGCAATTGTGACACAGCTAAGATAGCACAGGTAAAAAGCAGATCTACAATAAATGAACAGAATAAGTCTAAGATCACATAAGCAAGCAAGAATAGCAAGTACTCTAAGAAATGCAGTAAGTACTCAGAGACAAGGTATTTTTCACCGAAGTTCCCTGCTCTTCTCAGAGAGGTACGTCTCCGTTGGAGAGACTACTCCGAAGAGATAGCCAGCACTGAATCGTGCTTGTTCTCCGAGTACCTGACGATCAGGCCCCTTGCTTTGCTTGTGGAAGTCCTTTTGCCTTGCAGCAAGTAGACTTCAGATCACCTTCACAGACTACTGGTTCAGCCCACACAAGCTTGGGTGATACCAGCAAATCCTACGCCCATCTAGTAGTAGACACTCCAAGAGTAATAGATTCAGCAGCAACGAATCTTGGAGGAACCAAATGCTCTTTTGCTCAAGGACTCTAACTCTCTTAGGAAGGTTTGCTTTTGTTCCGAGTGAAAGAGGCTTGCAACGGTAGGATGTGCTTGCAACGGTAGGATGTGCTTTACTGGTTTGAGCTAGCTTGAATGATTGGTTGCTTGGTTGGTTGAGGTCGAAGACCTCCCCTGGTCCCCTATATATAGGGTTCGCAGGAATCCGACCGTTACACTGTTGCCACGTAGGATTAAGTGAGCCACCGGTGATAGGCACCGGTGACACAGGTGAACCCTTAACTGACATAGCAGCACTACCCAGCCCGGTCTTGGCACATGACATGCCCTCAGCATACAACTACTCTGATCCCTAATAAGGAAAGAACCTCCGACAGTCTTCTGACTCAGCAGACAAACCATCGCAGTGCAGGTCCCTTAGCATTTACAAGCTCTCCCCTGGTACAGAGATGTATCTGAGTCATAGAGCGCTAGACCACCCTGTGACACAGCTGTGTCACACCGGTGACTCTAACCCCTAGGGTTTTCTACTGCTAGCATTGCAGAATGCTAACAAAAACCAGTTTTACACTTGTGCAAAACTGTTGACACAGGGCCACTGACCTCAAAGCATCAGTGCCACTATCCAACACTCTAAGCATTGAGCAAAAGATCCTCCATAGATTATTACTACTTCATCCCTCTTGATAGTACGGGTGTTTCCTATGGACTCAAAGAAACTAGAAAATCTAGGCTTTACCTGCCACCTATTGTATTCACGGCCCTTGCTTGCCATCAAGTCACCATCACCTTGATTGCAACTCCTTGCACAGCACCGGCTTCTTCACAGCTGTGACACAGCTGCCTAGCACAGCCATTTCTTTGTCCTAGAAACCACCTTGAACTTTTGGGTGGTCATCATTCCCTTGATGACTCTTCTTCCTGGAACCTATTTAACCTGCTTACACTCATTGTAAACGTTAGATCCCAGATTGAGTTGCCATTAACCATCAAAACCACTTAGGGGGCCTAGATGCTCTTTCAATGGTTTCTTCTGGCCCACCACGCTCTCGACGTGGAGGAACTCGTCTGCACTTACATCGGCTGTCAGAAATATGCCCAGTAGCCACACATGCCGACAACCACGCCCAAGACCA
>JAGXJF010002519.1:0-19623 GCA_019208055.1 Stipa capillata
AACAAAACCCTAATTCAAATTTGAATGAGAACATAGGTCACCAATGCTCAAATTGATTCAAATCCTTCCAGTAGGTCCCAGATAAAATGTTGAAGCCCTGTAAAAATTTTAGAATTTTTGGAGCAAGCATTGCACATAAAATAACGCAGAGACTAACCCTGTAGTTATATAAAAGAAAAATCAAAAATAAAGAAAAGAGCCGGCCAGAGCTTAATGGGCCGGCCCACTCGACCGACCCGCCAGCCCGTGCGCGCGCGCCTCCTCTCACTGACCCCCGGGCCCCTCCTGTCATCCCCCTCCCTCTCTCAACCGCCGCGCGGGGCCCGCCTGTCGGGAGCCGGCCTCCACGTCGCCGCCGTCCGCTGGCCATGGTGGGCGGTGCTCCCCCAGCTGTCCGAGTGTCGCCGCCCCCTTAAAAGCCTCCTCCGACAGCCCTTTTCCTTCCCTTCCTCGCAGTCTCCGCCTCCCCAAACCCTAGACCCACGATCGGAGCTCCCGAAGCCTTCTCTTCCCCGACGTCGACTCCAACTCCGGCGAGAGATTGCTCGCACTCCGGTGAGCCTCGGTCCCCCTTTCTGTGTTTTCGAGCTTGCTCGCGTCCTCCTTCATCTCGTCCTCTCTTCCATTTTTGCAGATCCAAGCCCGAGAGCCATCGCCCCCTCCTTCTTCCCCAACCTCGGCGTCAACTCCGGCGAGCTCTCCCGTTGCTCCGGTCCTTCTCATCCCCCATCTTCTTGCTCCCGAGGTCCTCCTCCTCCTTCCTAACCTCTCCGTTGCCTCCTTCTTGCAGATCGGTCATCGGAGCACCTCCGTCACCGACGACCGAGCCTCGCCGTCGCTCCTCACCGTCGCCAGCCTTCCCCGACCCTCCTCGGTCCTCCCCGAGCACCGAGACGTCTCAGGGTGAGCTCCCGGTCATCTGGCCGCTTTCCCGAGCCTAGCCGAGCCCGGGGCTAACTCCGGTGAGCTCTCCGGCGAGAGCTCCGCCACCGGGCTGTTCTTCCGGCCGTAACCGAGAGAGAGAAGAGAGAGGTTGAGAGGGAGAGAAGGGTGGGACACTTGGCGTGCTTTGGTTGGGTAGCCGATCCACGCCGGATGACGAGTAGGACCCACGGGTCAGTAGGTCCGGTTATGAGTCGGGTTTATGGGGTAGGATCTCGGGTGGGTTTAGCAGGATCCTTTGCGTAACACAGAGAGTGGGGGTTTGTTTCGGGTGTGTTTAGCAATTAGGGTTTCGGCTGTTAGGGTTAGATTTTATTCAAATATTCAAACCTTCATAACTTTCAAACCGTAAGTCCAAATTTGATAAATTTTATATATTTGGAAAGCTCATGAAATTCTCTACAACTTGGATGAATCAAAATTTAATTTTGAGCACATGCACAGTAGGATGTTTAGGTTTATTGTTTTGCTTCCGTCCCGAATCGGTAAACCCTAGCTCTTCGATCGTAGCTCCAAATTGCACGATTTCAACTATACCAAACATGTAATTCATATTGTAACCTAATAACAGTATATTGAAACTGTTTGCCATGCCCGCCACTAACGGCGTAACCCTAACTCATCGAGACCCCTTAACATGACATGCATGCATGATTTATATTCCCCGTAACCGCGACAAGTCAACCTCAAACTATGCATATAGTTCCAGCTCCTCGGTATCACACCACTACAGTAGACACATGTAGCTAGCATCATTCATTCATGCATACATGCTAGCTCTCATTGTCTTCTTTTGCCGTTTCCTTTCCGGTACCCCAAATTATTTTACGTCAGAATCCGAAGAAGAAGACCACCCAGCTTACGACTCCACGCAAGACCAGGAACAACCAGAGCAAGGCAAGCAGAGCTTGTTGCATCTCTACTTTCCGTACTCTCGTGTATGCCCTGTTTATGTGAGCTTATGTGTGAATGGTTGCTTGAATGCCTTATGTGAGGTTGAGCACACTAGTATGTGTAGGATGTGTTTTACTTGAGAACATCTTATGACTCTTCAACTAAATTGTTAAGTGAGTTGGGAGAGCCGAGGGCGTGCACAATGGGTACGGTTGGTGTTAATTGTAGTATGAAGGCGACCCAGGAGTAAGTAGAGTTTGTCGTCACACCAACCCTATCTTCAGCGTGTCACAATCCCTTATCACGCGGGAACGTTAGCGGGAACCACGCTGAGGTATAGTGGAGGTAAGTCTCCACGTCCTTGGAGGCTCGCTACCTCCTTGCGGTTATGCACTCACTACACCTGCAGTGGTTGAGTTGTCGGTAGCGGTCCGAGAGATTAAATGAAAATGTGTGTATGATGGATCGATTGGATTTGACATAGGGGCTGCCCGAATTGAATTGGGAGTATGTTAAATGGATTCTTTTGGATTGGACTCATGGGCTGCCCCAAAGGACTTGGAATTGTGGATTGGATCTTGTGGTGATTTATTTATGATTCATATGTACCCTGACTTGGCCTGTTATCTACTCTGTCTTTACTTCACCCTGTTAATGCTATGTTCTTAATTTGTGTATTGTTACTCTGAGAAGCATCATGTTTACTTCTGTTGTAGTAAATCCATGTGTAGGACATTTAATCAAGCACGAATAAGTGTTGCGAGTACTTTTGTACTCACCTAGGTTATTCCTAGAGCTTGCAGGTGAGCCGGTGGTCGAAGACTATTTTGACGACGCTTGAACTTGTGTTTCCTCGGTAGTGTTCGACGTATGGGACTGTTGTGGGAATGTTTTGGGACAGTGGCCGATGCGCCACTGTGGGTCATGCTTAGTTCTTCCGCTGCTACTTGTTTTACTTTATGGATTCGACTAAACCTTTCGGTTATGGCCGAGTAATGTAATATGTGTTCACAACGTGGACAACTAGTGTTATTATCATATCGTAGTGCTTTGTTGTGATATACAAGATGTTATGTGGGCTGCCCATATGCAATGCGTGTATGATATGAAGTGTATGGGTATGCCGTGAAGAGTTATGGTTGTTCCCCTTTTTACTATGTCGAGCAGGAATCGGTTGAGTGACCCGCTGGCTGAGATGCTGTGCCGGCCAGGCAGGGTGTGGGTGTATCCTACCGGGCCTTCGGGCGACCCACTAGCTTCCGAGCTAGGTTAGGGTGTGGGTAGAATCGCCGGGCTCCTCCGACCTTGCTTTGCGTGGTAGAATCCGGGAACGACTCTGAACCTTCACCGGATCAGGGAATCGTATGTGGTTCTAGGAAGTTTAGTCGCTTCCGGCCGGCTTGCGTTGGTCAGGTGTCAGATCACTCCGCCTCGGTGCGTACGGCGCAGGTACCGTGCCACCAGGTCGGCTAGTCCTTCGGCCCTTGGCGACCATTCGTTCCCCTAATCATATTCAATTCTGGGTCTGTGACAGTGCTTTTCACGGGGCGGCGAGTCCGCCTTGGGTTGCTCCTCCTCCTGGGATGGAAGGATCGTCATGTGTTGTTGCTCGGCAAGATCGTCGTCCCGATCATCGAACGACACGGGCGTACTGCACAAGCCGAGCGGAGAAGGGCCGGCTCCGGTTGATGGAGAGGGGATTGCTGACGTATTAGGAGAGGACACCCCGGGGATAATTATCTGACTCTTCGGCCCTAGGATGTAGTACCCCTTGCAGTTGAAAGGATCGAGGATGCCGACTAGAGGGGGGTGAATAGGAGGCTAACTATTTTTCACTTGTTTTAACTTTGGTTATCAATTTAAGCCTTAACAGATTGCTAGGATAAGCTAGCTGTGAGACAGGTGAATGACACAGGCAATATGTGATATGCAAATTAACACTTAGTTGTCACACAGGTGTCTAACACAGGTAAGCTAAAACCTTAGAACAGATAAGCAAGTTAATCAGCTGTGTAACAGGTAGTTAGCACAGGCAAAAGATATGATATTCAGCAACTGAGACACAGCTATGCTAACACAGGTGTAAAGATAATCAATCAAAGATGAACAAGATATGAATGATCAACACAGGCAGGCAAGTCTAATGAATATCTAAAAGCAATGTAGAAAGAACTCAGAGAGACAGGGTGTTTTTCACTGAAGTTCCCTACTCTTTGCAGAGAGGTACGTCTCCGTTGGAGAGGCTACTCCGAAGAGATCGCCAGCACTGAATCGTGCTTGTTCTCCGAGTACTTGAGTGATCAGGCCTCTTCCTTTGCTTGTGGAAGTCCTTTAGCCTTGCAGCAGGTAGACTTCAGATCACCTTCACAAACGTCTAGTTCAACCCACACAAGCTTGGGTGATACCAGCGACTCCTACGCCCGTCCAGGAATAGACACTCCAAGAGTAACAGATTCAGCAGCAACAACTCTTGGAGGAACCAATGCTCTTTGCTCAGAGATTCTAACTCTCGTGAACTAACACTTAAGGAGTTTGGCTTCTGTTCTGAGAGTAGGAGGCTATGCAACGGTCGAATATGATTCACTGGATTGAGCAAGGTTGAGGTTGAAGACCTCTCTTGATCCCCTATATATAGGGTTCACAGGCACCCGACCGTTACACTGTTGCCACGTAGGATTAAGTGAGTCACCGGTGACACAGCCAATCACACCGCCCAACTATAACCGGTTCGAGCAGATCGACACCTGTGTCACCGGCAGCACACACAGGTGAACCCTTAGCTGACGTAGCCTAACTACTCAGCCTGATATTGGCACACTACATGCCCTCAGCGCACAACTAACTCTGATCCCTAATAAGGAGAGAACCTCCGATAGTCTTCTGACTCGGCAGACAGACCATCGCAGTGCAGATCCCTTAGCATTTACAAGCTCTCCCCTGGTACAGAGGTGTACCTAAGTCACAGAGCGAAAGACCACCTATGACACAGCTGTATCACACCGGTGGCTCTAACCTCTAGGGTTTTCTACTGCTAGCACTGCAGAGTGCTAGCACAAGCCAGTTTCACACTTGTGCAAAACTGTTGACACAGGGCCACTGACCTCAAAGCATCAGGGCCACTGTCTAACACTCCGAGCATGGAGCAAAAGAACCGCCACAGAACATTAATACTTCATCCCTCTTGATAGTACGGGTGTTTCCTATGGACTCAAAGAAACTAGCAAATCTAGGCTTTACCTGCCACCAACTGTATTCACGGCCCTTGACACATCAAGCCACCATCACCTTACTTGCAACTCCTTGCACAGCACCGGCTTTCTCACAGCTGTGACACAACTGTCTAGCACAGCCATTCCCTTATCCTGAAAACCACCTTTGTACTTTTTGGGTGGTCATCTTTTCCTTGATGACCCTTCTTCCTAGAACCTATTAAACCTGCTTACACTCATTGTAAAAATTAGATTCCAGTTTGAGTTACCATTAACCATCAAAACCAATTAGGGGCCTAGATGCTCTTTCAGTCTCCCCCTTTTTGGTGGTTAGTGGCAACCCAAACAACAATTTCAAACAGAAATTTGAATGGGTGATACATGTGCAGGTTGTTAGAATATACTCCCCCTGAAGCTGTGCACAAAAGATTTGCTTTTATTATGCAAGTGCACAGATTTTAATTTTGGATATGGGTAGTACTTTCCTACAACTTACACTTTTATCAGTTCAGAGAATTAGATAGATCATAGGAACATGATTTAACTGAACTGATATATTTTTATTCTGATGCAGTTATAATAGTCAGAGCATATGAATATGTATCAGAGCACAGATTCTGACTAAACATGTATATTAGAGCAAAAATTCAAAATAAACATATGTATCAGAACAAAAGCTTCATAGAGACATATGTAACAGAGTAAGGCTCAGAAATATGTGAGGAAAAGAATCATATCATAGTGAACATCGTCCACACATATCAAAGATAAACATTACTGCATCAGAACATAAACTTAGATAAATTATAGTCAAGACAGAAGAATCAGAGATTAAAACAAGTCTTGATACACCTAAATATATGCTCCCCCTATATCCAAAATACTCTCCCTCTTATATTTAGTGAACATCGTCCACACATATCAAAGATAAACATTACTACATCAGAATATAAACTTAGATAAATTGTAGTCAAGACAGAAGAATCAGAGATTAAAACAAGTCTTGATACACCAAAATATATGCTCCCCCTATATCCAAAATACTCTCCCTCTTATCTTTCTCCCTTTATACTATATATCTTTCTCTGATATTTCTCCCCCTTTGACACTAAAACACCAGAAAGGGGCGAGAAGAGGGAACAATCAGGGAAGCTTGGTCTTCAACAGTTAGAGAACTTCTGAAAGCTGAGACTGCATTTGATCAACTTGGGATTGCAGACTGCTAACTGCTTCTCTGAGCTGATGATTCTCTCGGTGCAGAGCTGCAAACTGAGTTGGCATGACATTGTTCTGATAGGCTCTGGCTGTTGCTTGAGACATAAGAGAGGAGGACAGAGTGCCATCTTCAGCTACCTGAGTCACAGATACTAACTCAGCTGAGTCAGCTGCAGGAGGATCAGCTGTGACACCGGTAGGCACTTGGGCTTGGGCAGCTGGCACTGGATGAGCAGGTATTTGAGGAGCTGTGGGAGCAGCTGTGTCACCGGGAGCTGACACAGCTAGATCAGGTGAATCACCAAATAAAGCAGGCACAACAACCTCATCAGGATGGTCATCAACCTGAGGCCTGAGCTGGGTCTTTGAGGTCTTCACTGAGGTGTCAAAGGTTGATTCGGGAAGACCTGTGCGTTGAAGGATCATGTCATGATGTAGGATCCATACCTCAGCTTGACTTTCTTGTCCTTCTGAATAGCATCTATCTCATGAAATATGTATTTGGTCACATCAAAATGCTGGTTCTTTGCAATATGCACCAATACCTGCCAAACTGGGTTGTAAACAACATCTGTATTGCCTCCCTTGGGCTGAAGAGTAACATTCAGAATCTTAACCAGATGCTTAGTAGTGATAGTGATGCCCTTGAAGTAAACATGGTCTGGAGGGGCATTGGCAGGGAAGGAAAAGTTTCTTGGATAAAATTTCCTTCTGTCAGCATTGGAGACTGGCTCTAACTTGAAAAAATTGGCATGCCAGGCTCCACTGGTGCATGAAACAGGCTGTTGAACTCTGGAGCTATAATTGATAGCAACTGGCCTCTTGTCCTCCAGAGCATGACATCCTAGTTTCTTGTTCTACCCACACTGTGGCATAGAATTCTTTAATGACTTCAAGGTCATATCCTTGTTGCAGATTGCAGATAAACTCAAGACCTGAGGCTTGCATCAAAGATGGAAGAGACCTCAGTCTTGTATCTGTTAGAGCAGACCAATCAATGGCCTTGTAATCCACAAATCCCTTGGAAGATAGGATTCCATGATAGACACCCCTTTGATGATCATTGTGAAATCTGGGGTCTGTACAGTCTGGTTCCAGGAATTCCTTATCTGCATTGAAGTAAGGGCAAGTTGACCTCATTTTGATGAAAGCACCTGTGCTCATGGAGGCAATCTTTCTCTTTGACCTCTTGGGGTCACTCTTGGGAAGCTTCTTTGCTGCAGCTCTTGAAATAAATTCCATCTGATTTGCCTCAGTCCTCAGAGCATAGGAGAAGATATAGTGATATTTGGATTCTAGATCCTCTTCTGCTATTGAGGGACTGGGTGAGCTGTCCTCTTGTTCAGCTTCTTTTTCTGGTTCACTAGCAGATTCTGCGGTGGGGGATGAGCTTTCAGCCTGGTAATCTTCATCAGAATCTGCTCTTTGTGCTCTTGGCCTAGGTGGAGTTACTAACACTCCTCTGCCATCATCGGATTGACTTTCTGAGCTAGCTTCTGCTTCAGCTGACCTACTTGCATGTGCCACAGGTGAGGACACAAGAGCATGAGAAGTAGGGGCTAGGTCAGCTGGCGGTGACACCAGTGATGGAGACAGGTGAGGCGCTTGGGCTTGTATATCTTCTGCCTGAGACATAGCTGGCTAAGGCAGCTGTGGACTTTGTGATTTGGCAGTTTTTGAAGGCTTCACAAATCCAGCCTTTGGGGATGTAGAAGGCACATGGGCCTCTCTGACAGCTTGTTCTTCGGCCTCAGATACCAGAAATTGGGAAGGAGACATTTGTTTCTGGACATCCCATCTAGCCCCGCTCCCGATCCCTCAGACACGCCCTGTCTTCTCCCTCGTTCCTAGAGCCTTCGAGAGATGGTCTTCCCACCTCTCACTCTGGACGGAGTCCTAGGAGCTCTCAGACTACTGAGACAGCTGACCTCTGCAAGGAAAATGGCACAAGGTACGGGCCGTTAGTGTAATGGAAGCACAATAGTATATTTCAAGAAGAGATTGCGTTTAGATTATACCAAACGTTTGGAAACTGCCTAAAGCTCAGGGTCCGTGATAATTGGTGACCCAGTAGCTGGGTCAGAAACTGTGTGCACCCTCATCCAAATCTGGGCGCATTCCTACTTGATATCGGCGAAAGGAACCGATTTGCCAGCCGCTATCAGCGCGGCGTCCTCTTTGGTCCATATCGGTCTCTTCCCTGGAACACCTTGGCTGCCAAGGTGGTGGGGGAATTTGTTCTTCGTGCGCAGCTCCTTCCCCCGGCGGCTCTTCTCCTTGAATGTGTCACTCTTGTTGTCAGCAACGAACTCCTCCCAGTGTTCGAGTTCTATCTTTGGCCATTTAGTTTTAATTACAGTTTCGAAATCGGCGTCTAGCAGCTTCGTTGCTTCATATCGCCATGTCCTTAGCGCAGCACACATGATGCTATCGGCTTTCCTCTGCACTCTTTCCTTGTCAGTCTCTGGGATAGCGTACTTATCCCACAGCTTGTCGAACATGACCTTTTTCTGGGCGTCGGTCATTTTCTTGAAGTCCCGGCATGTGATCCTGACATGCTCACGGACAATGCACCCGCAGGTGTTGCTGAATGACCTCGCAACCTTCTCGGGACTTGCAGGAACACCTGTTACACCAACTCGAGTGACGACGAATGTCTCGTTCGTCAGTTGGTTGCCACCTCTAGGGTTGTACCGTCTCTTCCACTTCGATGGTGCTGCTGACGACGGCTCCGGCGCCTCCTGTTCCTTCGATCCCGACTCGCTAGACCGAGAAGCGTCAGACAAGCCAGATGCACTCTCTTCATCTCGCCCCGTGGGAGGTGCAGGTGCAGGTGCTGAAGGTACACTCTCTGGCTCGATGGGAGGTTCACTGGCTGGCTCGGGGGCTGTTTGATCGGTTGGGGCGGGGCGTCAATAGGAGCCGCCACGTCTAGGGGCGCCGCCCTGTCATCATCTACGCGGGCTAGTTCCCGGGTTGGCGAAGATTCCATTTCCGATATATTAAGAAATTTAAAAAATAAAAACCATGTATCAGAACAAGTAACTAGAAATGAAAACAATGTGTTGTTCTGTTTCAGAACTATCATGATGTGAACCAAGAAAAGATAAGTGTCATTTTTCAAATTACAGAGTTTAACGACAAAATTATATAGATGACCTCGATAAGATTACTGGAATACTTCAGACCTTAAGATATTTTGCATGTTTTAGGTCGCTAAAATATTACTACATTGAGTTGAATAAAAACTTCTGGATTTTGAGATATTGTGACGTCCAAACAATACTTTAAGAAAATCTTGCCTCAATGCCAAATAACAGCACCTACAAGAAGTACTCATGCCAATTAGTTGCAAGTCAGTGGAAATGATTTAGGGTTTAACAGCACATACAATTGTTGAACGAATAAAACTAGCACAAGGCACTAACTAGTAATCGAGCACGTGCAACGCACGTTTTCATAATATATATAAGCATGCTCCAAATATAAGAATAGACTATATGTGTTCAGTGAAGATCATGAGCTCTCAGTATGACATGTATAGCAAAGGGGTTGGAGGTTGACATTCCAAAGATGGCTGGATGAACCTTTCCAAAGATGGTTTGGGTCCAGAGAGAGAAACCAAATTGATCTTGGCATAAATGTGATTGTTATACTATAGTATCCATTTATAAAATTTAGCAAAAGTGTGGCCTTATAGGTCCTTTAAATAGTTATGAAAAGCTATGCTTCTTCTAAAAAATAAAGATTTGGTTGTGATTTATTTAGACATTCCTACCGAGGATAATATAGAGAGGAGAGGATGGTTAAGGTGATAAAACTTATAGTCAACTTGTGCAATGCTAACAGCGAGGCAGGCCACTAAGATATCTCAAAATCTTAGCATGAAATAGCTGATAATCTAAAGAACCACAACTGCAAGTAAAAAGCTCAAACTTGTGTCATGAAAAATAACAGAATAATAAAGTTCAAATCTAAAAAATCCTTATTTGGACTCCTCGGTGAATCCATCTCCCCATAGCTCCTCATCCAATCAGTAGCTCATCAATCATACACATCCATACATTCATCGAACGAAAAATAACATAATCACAAATCACAATATACATACACATCCATACATTCGTCAAATTTTTGCATCATCTAATATACATAATCATCCATACTCATTCATCGAACAATATAAATACATAATCATCCATACGTATTCATCTCACAATACGAATCACACTCACAATCTCATTTGCATGAATTAAGTAAATGCCAAAACAATACGAATCACACTCACGGGGTGACCGGCGGTGGAGGAGGAGGCGGTCGGGGCAAGGTAGGAAGAGGAGGGCGGCGGGCGCTACCGGCGCGGGAGGAGAACGGCCGGCGGTCGCTTGTGGCGGGGGAGGAGGAAGGAGCGGCGCGGACGGGGGTAACGAACAGCGGCGGCGGTGGCGCGAACGGGTGCTCGGGCGGCGGCGCGGCAGCCTAGCAGTGGGGCTAGGGCTCGGGTGCTCGCGGCTGGTTCGAATGAACGCGCGGGCGAAATTGGTTGAAAATTTCACCAAGTCCCGCTTAAGTAGTGCGAGACCATCACTGACGGGCACGAAATAAGAGCCCGTTAGTGAAAGTCCTCTAGTAATCCATTGATGGGCACACATTAAGACACCCGTCAGTGAAAGTCTATCTCCACTGACGGGTGCGACTTCATTGCCTGTCAGTGGACTAGATTTAGGGTTTGGACCGTGGAATTTCACTGACGGGCTCTATTAAGTCACCCGTCAATGAAAGTTGCTTCAGGGTTGCTTCCTACGGCTATTCCGAATGTTTGTTCCGGATGTTCCGGATGGATGTTCCGGATGGTATTCAAAATAACATGATGCTTTAATTATATTTATTTTCTATTCCTACGTTTTACGAATAATGTGAATCAAAGAGATTTAGTACAAAATGGTATTATTACACATTTTCATGGTTCATTTTCCATTTAGATTTAGTACAAAACCAAACATGCCTATTTCACCAAGTCCGAAACATAACCACATTCAATTCATCAAAATGATATTATTACACATTGAGATTCATTCTGAATTGATTGGAAAGCTAGGTTTTGTCGTCTTCGACACACTTCTCAATAGTACTTCTGATCTTCTTGCTGGTATACGTCAGTCCTTCGGCGTGATTGCGTCTTATGTACGGACACGCATCCTGAGTACCTTTGCGCCTCTTACTCATTCGATCATCCACATCTTCTTCTTCTGTGTCTGGATCGTCGAATTGGTTGTAGTCCTCTTCGTCAATTACACCATCAACTCTGACAATACTCCTTTTCCCTTTCCTCACGACAACACGCTTTTTATTCTTTGGGTCGGTTATATAGAAGACTTGTGCAAATTGTTTGGCTAATACCCATGGCTCATCTTTAGGACTGATTGATTTGACTTGTCGTGATTCCATAGGGATCGGTGGAGGTATAACCATGGTACTGGTGTTCGTATCTTCGACTCTGATGTCTTTCGCTCATCTGACACGAAACATGGGGATCTTGGTCACGGTGTAGTCAAGTTCCTAGATCTCTTCGATCACGCCGTAGTACCTACACTTCTTGCCCTGATGACCAGTTATAGACTCCTGCGTTACACCGCAGTTCTGGTACGTACTACGCCGGTCTTGAGCCTCGGTATAGAATGTGTATCCGTCGATATCATATGATTGCCACGTCACAACTTCGCTATCGGGTTCTTGTGACAACATTCGGACGGTTTCTTCTTCTCCATTTGACGGCTCCCTTTCATACCAGTAGTTCTTTAGCCACCCGGAGAACTCTGTGTTATGCTCTTTTGTGAGCACAACTGTGCCCTTTTTCGGATTCGCTTCACACAACTGTTTTATGTGGATCTGAATATAAGGCCGTACCACAGTCAAGTGTTGCAGCACCACGAAATATGCTCTGTTGTAGTCATCTGATCTTTCTGATCGATACACATGTAAATTTTTATGCCCGATCGCACCTTTACCGTCGAGCCTGCCTGTGTGCCGCGAAACTGGAATACCTATAGGTTTTTGATCGCGCATGTAATCCATGCAGAACTCGATGCCCTCTTCGATAGCATAGCCTTGGATGATGCTATCTTCCGGATGCGCTCTGTTACGAACGTAGCGCTTGATAACCCCGTTGTAGCTTTCAAACGGGTACATGTTGTGCAAAAACACGGGACCAAGGTCTAGTATCTCTGGGACGATATGGATCATGAGATGTACCATGACATCGAAGAATGCTGGAGGGAAATACATCTCAAGTTCGTATAGTATGACAGTGATCTCGGCCTTTAGTTTTAGGCAGCGTTGCACCGTGATTGACTTTTGACAGATAGTGTTGAAGAAGTTACAAAGATCCGTGATCGTCTTGTGAACACCTGGCTCCATGATACCTCTAATTGCAATAGGCAGTATCTGTGTGATCATCACGTGGCAGTCATGAGACTTCATGCCAATCAGTCGGTGAGTCTTCATGTTAACAAGTTTTCGGATGTTTGCGGAGTAACCCGAAGAAACTTTGACACCATAGAGGCATCCACAAAGGCTATGGAGCTCGTCTCTACTCAGAGTGTAGCAGCCAGCAGGATAGCTGGTCTTGACTCTGATACCATTCTTCCCCGTCTTGGTCGTTTCTCTGGTTGCCCACAGCTCAGGTCTTATATTCATGTGTTGCATGTCTGCTCGTGCCTTCGGTCCATCTTTTGTCTTGTCCGGAATGTTGAGCAAGAGACCAAGCAAGCTGTCGCAGACATTTTTCTCGACATGCATTACATCAATGCTGTGACGTGTTCCTAGGTGAGGCCAGTAAGGCAATTCCCAGAAAATAGATTTCCTTTTCCAGATGCCCTTTACCGGCGGTTGTTTCTATATACTCCTTGTGATAAATAATGCAGTCATTCTGACAAGCATGGAATCTCTCTACATCCAATCCAAGGGGGCAGACCACCTTCTTGGCTTCCTCGGTGCTCGTAGGCAACACGTTCTCCTTTGGAAAAACCGTTGCAAGGTAAGCCAGTGTCTCATCGAAGCTTGCGTCCAGATAGTTGTGGGCTGCCTTGATCCTTAGAAGTTCTAGCGTGGCTGATAGGCGCGTGTGCTCAGGATCATAGCTGCGATACAACGGTTTTGTCGAGTCTTCCATCAGTTTCGCAAAATTTGCGACCTCTCTTTCATCCTCAGGGTCTTCGACCACCTGGTCCGCCATGTGACTGTCCCTCAACATTTCAGCCAAATTGTTCCCCGCCTTTCCCGTCAAGTCATCCCTACATTCAAAAATATGGTCTTCATCTTCTTCTGTGTCTTCGTGTATGGCCTCTTCTTCTAAACATTCAGGATTAGCTAAAATTTCTGTCTCCTCACCGTGACTTGTCCAACGTGTATAACCTTCCATGAAACCTTTAGTTAACAAGTGTAGCTGCAACATGCCTCTCTCCCTGACCATTATCATGTTCTTGCATACACAACACGGACAACACATCTTATTCGCACCCTTTTTCTCCCGATCTTCCTCGGCCGCATCTAAAAACTCATTCAAAGTATCGACGAAACTCCGTGTTGCCCTTTCGCCGTACATCCAACTTCGATCCATCGATCCCTACAACAAGAAACTAATTGATTATAGTTCAAATTAATAAAATAAACACAAAATTTATTCTTTTCTTTCATGCATTGCATCGTACAAAAGAGATCTAGCTAGCGCCGTCAAGGACCGGACTCGAGAGCCTTCCGAAGAGGGTAGGAAGAGAGAGAGGGGAAAAAGGGTGGAGAAGAGATAAGTTTAAGAGAGATCTAGAGAAGGGAAATGGGTGGAGGGAGGAGGGGAGGGGGAAAGAACTAGAGGGGAAATGGGTGGAGGGAGGATCAAGAGAGTTCTACGTCAAGATTGCATACATCTAGGAGGGAGACGGGGAGGAGGGGAGAAGGGACAGTACCAATTGGAGGAGGAGCAGCGCTCCAGCGCGGCGCAGGTGGAGGCGCTTGTAAAGATCCAGCTGTAAATAACTAGATCTGTTTGAAGTTAATCTTTGATCAGTTTATAAAAACCAATTTTCATCTCCTGCATACATCTAGGCATTTGCATTTCAAATCAAAACCCTAAACTGTAATGTTAAAACGTTGCGTTAGGGTTGAGTTCAATTAACCTTAGGAGAGCAAGAACCAAGGGTTTCTAACAATTTTGATTCACATTCAGCCTAATTTAGTGATTATACATAAACTACAGATTTCCTTTGCATTCCTTAAACTCTAACATTGTCATTAACTTCATCGCCCCAAGATCAAGCTATAGCCAAAAGCAACTAAACCTTACTTGATATGAATCTAGAGGAACAATATAGCTGATGGAGCTTATACAAACATTTTAAATCTTTCGAATTATCGTTTCTCTAGCATTTGGAATTGCAAACCATTTGAAAACTCAAAGAATAAAACACAAGAATTGAAAATAAGAGGGCAAATAAATCTTTATTTGTTAAGAACCTATGGGAGCCATGCATCTGATAGAGCTTGATCAAATATTTCAAGCTTTTGAATTGTTGCTCCTCTACCATTTGAGCTTACAAATCAACTGAAAATACAAGAAATGAACCAAGATGTAAAGGAAGAAAAGAAAAGGGAGTTTCTCCTGGCATTGGGCCGCTCGGCCCATTCTTTCTTCCCTCCTTGTGCTTGCCGATTTCTCCTAGGGAAGTTCACCGACGGCGCCTGCTCCTGTGCGCCGCTCCATCTCTGGCTTGTGGGGTCCGAATGCAGAAATCATGCCACGTTTGGTAGCCACGCATCCACCAGCAATCCATTTCCTCTTTCTCCCCATGCAAACCGAGTATTCTCCTCGGACGTTCCAAAGCTGCTCTATCTTGTTTCCCACCGGTTTCTGCCTCCCGGGCTCATCGCCGGTTGCTCCGCCCTCCGTCGATTGTCGGGTCATTGTCGTCTTCAGCTATCTCCGACGAGTAGACCGGCGTCAAGTCTCAGCACCTTTTTGCCAAGCGCGGGGCGCTTTCCCTCTCTCACTCCATTGTCGTGGTCTTCCCAGGTAACCGTCGGAAGCTACGCCCAACGCGCCGGTCGTTCCTCGCCACGGTACCCGCTTCAAGCCTCCGGCAAGGGCCGAGTTTGTCGGTGGTTCTTGTTGCATCGGTCTGCAAGTTCATCCCCAAGTTCACCGGAGTAGCCCTAGCTTCTTTCCTACAGGTGAGCCCCTCCCGGCCGAAAGTTCTCTCCCTTGTACCTTGTCTTTGAGGACTCTAATTTGGCAGTCCGACTAACCAATCTCCCTCAAGAAAATTTGTTGAGTAATGGCACAAAGCCTCCAGTGAAACCCTTGCTAAGATGCTTAGTTAGCATGCATTTTGGTTGAGTAGCTCTGATAATCTCAGCATCTCGTTTGGGACCTCTTTCCCTCTTCGGTTATTGAGTCTTATAACCAGCTAATTGATAACTGAGTGCATTAGTGTTTAAGGTATTAGGAATGGAAAAGAAAACTGGTTATTAGGGAGCAATGTTCAATAGCATTATGCGTCCATGTTTTCGGTAAACCCCTACAACCATCTCAACTAGTGTATCCAGGGATCAAGCAATTAACTTATACATCAAATTGATTCAATTGAATTACTCCTCTGCACATAATGTAGATAGCAAGTCTTGGTCCTCTTAAGGATTGGTGTAGCTAATTAACTGAAAACTTCAAACAATGTTGCAAGGAAATGAATATGATTTAGGATCATTATCTATCCAGCAAGAGGATATAGGTGATTTCGGGTAGTTTCCCTTGGTTAATGGCAAGCAGCTTGCTGTAGAGTTGAGGGCCAGTCTCTGTTTAACTGAAAACTTTCAAACACTTCAGTTTAAGGAAGCCATTAACCAACTAATTACTAACTAATGAAATGGGTAATGGAATTAGGTTTAGTTCTTGCCGTATGATATGTATAATTGAGTTAGTAACAGCATATATGTATAGGTAGGTTTACTTACTTCCTAATCTGGTTGTGCCCCAATATTCAGTGCCAAATTGAAATAACTATAGGGGCAAAGATTATACCGGATAACCCTGTCCTTGCATCCCAATTAGCATTTGAAAGAGTCACTCGATTAGCAGACATTGTGGTTTAAACTAAATCCTGAAGCAAAGAATTCGGTTGAGGCCAGTGTAACCATCTCGATTAGAAGAATTGATCATTCTTTACTAGTACAAATGGCCGTGCTAACATTTGATAAATTCAGCTCTAGTGTATGTGTTGGCAACAAAGTAGTAGTGGTATGAGCACAAGTGTATGTCACCTGATCCAAGATCAAATATTAATCCTAAAGATTCCATTTGAAAATTTTGAGCAAGTAATGCATCCCTTATTGAGTTTAAGTATAACAACCCTATTAGTTATTCGACTAAGGAATCAAGTAACTTTGTTAGTTAATCCCTATTGTTTATGAATCATTTCAATTGAGATAATGAAAAGGAGTCGCTAAACAGCAATCTGTGAATCTATTGATTAATCAGCATGTATGTATATACGCACTTATCCATCCCCACTCCTATGTAGCTAATGAAGAGATTTAAGTCTTATTCCTGGCTGAGACAGATGCAAAAGAAATTTTAAACCTGAACTAAACTTGACAATTCGTAGGTGGATCACTTGAGTTCAATTCAAATACCCCGAGCAAGCCTATTCCTCATGAAAATAGCTAGTGTTTGCTGAAACATACATGTGTATATACATATAAGAATATATACATAAACACATAAATGTACCATCTTAAATACATATATACATTTGTGTCATCCTTAATTCTGAATATAAGCTTTTAGGAATTTCAAACACAAACCAACCCCATGTCTAAGTGTCCACAACTCCAAATGAAATAAAACTAATAGCATTAGCTCATAGCCTCTTTCCACATGATGTAGGATGCATGGCGTGCATATCATTAGTTTCAAATTGCTTCAGCATTCTTATTTGCTTCTTTCTATTCCTTTTATTGCGGTGTTCCATTTGCTAGAGCCGAGTACTGAGGATTCTATTGAGTGTGATCAACAGCAGGAGGATTACCCCGAGCAGTCAGGCAAGCTTGCACGCTTGTTGAATTAATTCCAGTTACTCTTATGCGTGCTTGTTCATCTATGTCGTGTAGTTCTCCCAGCCTCGTTGTCAGTTTTACTAACGAGCTTTTTCGCAGCCTGTCAGTGGTTGTCTCGTCAGTGACATGGCATTCTCTTGCCCGTCAGTGATGATCATGCAACAGTTATGTCTTTATTCTACTTGCATTATGTATATATAACTATCCTCGTTAGCAGTTAGTAATGTCAGAACTATGTTTCCTCTTCGCATTAGAGACCTTTATATATGTCTCTTTTTGTGTTTGAATCCGTGAAAGTATCTGTTATGTCTTTTGTGCATGCAAAGAAATAAACTCTGCACAGTAGAGTGCAATTCTGGAACTTGTCATCACGACAGGTAAAGCCAGAGTGACCATCGTTGATATCTGTCATAGGAACTACTGCGCTGCAGCAGAATTTTCATCAACAACGGGCTTTAAACATTGCCGTCTGGATAGCATCCGTAGGAAGTCGACAAAAGCGTGGAAACTGTCTTCAACGATGGACTAGGGTGGTAGCCTGTCTAGATTTAATTGCTCTGGTGTCGGCGCGGTCTGAAAAACGAGGAGTCGTGCCAATATTGAAGACTTGTGCCGGCGTGGTCCCAGCCATCAAGTGTGGCTATGGGCAAACAGATAGCACTCCTCCATCTGTGCCTACGTTGAACCCATATTCTACTACTTACCGATGGCCAAGTGGTCCACTTGCGTGCTCATGAAGAAGTATCCGAGAATAAAGTTCAATATTAGAGAGCATGAGCTGGAGCGGTTCATTGTCTGCTTCAATGAATTAATAGTGCAAAGTAGTTAACTAACTGAATCAGTAGTGCACATTTTCACTTAGTTCACTCTCTGCACTGCACTGGAAAAAAGGATCATGATAGGCTTTGAAACTACACATCTTGATAAGTTTTATCAATGATGGGCTTCGAAACGACCTGCCTTGATAAGGGTCATTAACCACACGGGCTTGAAAAATAACCATACTTGTATAAGTGTCATCAATGATAGTTGTTTCAGGTCTTCTTCGTTGATGATATTTTACCATGATATAAGTAGCCACCATTTGTGGCAGACAGAGTTTCTGAGCTCTATTTATAGTGCTGGGCGGCTACCGTTCGTAATTCCTGGGTGATTTTTTTTAGAATGGTTTGAGCGGTTAGCTTTTGATGATCAACATATAAGGTTAGTATTGGTTAAGATGTGTTTGTAATTAGTTATCAACACACTTTTGTTAGTTTGGTTAGTGTTGGAAAACTGTTGCCTAAACCACCTCCATTCCAGACTTCCGACTTCTAATTTTTTCATTTCCATGTTCTCTTTACTAATTAAATGTAACATACTACTCTTTCATGTATTGTTGGTTATACACATGAATTTATAGATCAAAGCATAACATGAACCAAAAATGGATGTACATGCATAATCGTGCCTCTGTAGAGTACATATCAACTTTGGATTGATTTATTAGTGTCGCCCGAGTCCGTTATGTTGACAAAGGAGGTTCTATTGGACATGACAAAAGAGTCGCAAGCACATTTGATTATGAGGGTTATTGTAGATGGTTATACGTGCTGAACATGTGAAGGCGAAGAGCATGAAGGCGAGGAGGCGGATGAAGTTGGTTCCGAATCATCATATGAGAATGATCAGGACATTGCTGATGGCTAAGATAATTTGCATCAGATGTTGCAGGATGCAGAAGGGATGAACCCTGATGGAAGAGAGTACCTCAGGAAGACTCAGATAAACTTTTGTTTCCAGATTGTAAAGTAAACCACACAAGGTTGGCTGTCACTTTGGAATGCTAAAATTGAAGGCGAGCAGTAATTTATCTGACGTAAGTTTCACAAAGTTGTTGCAATCTGATGGTGGATATTCTTTTGAAGGGGAACATGTTGCTGGAAAGCACCTATAAGCCAAGAAGGTTATATGTCCTTTTGGGTTGGAAGGTAGAAAAAATACACGCATGTTCGAACGACTGCATCCTACTACCGCAAAGACTACACAGACCTGGCAAAGATGTCCGGTGTGGCAAGGCATCCCAGTACAAGCGGTGTTATAACATAGACAATGAGATTGATGAAGATGATGCACCGAAGGGACCTCTTGCTCAGATGGCGTGGTATCTCCTTGTCATTCCGCACTTAAAGCATTTGTTTGCTAACAACAAGGAGGCAAAACAGTCATGTTGGCACTTGCAGGAGTTGTAAGGTAGATGGAATAATGAGACACCCGTTTG